>CAUJBZ010000310.1:0-34689 GCA_963082915.1 Dolichopus griseipennis | reverse complement strand
CTACACACCCTATTGTTTTTTTATTTTTAATAAACATCCTAAAAGTATGCAAATATTCGTATTTCCAAACAAGTTTAAAATAAAAATGTGCGAGGTAATGTCAGAAGGTGTTTAATGGTTAAAAATATAGCCCATTAAAGGAGGGAGTTGAGGTTTGACTCCCGAACAGGACATAGAATATTTAATTGAAATCAAAAGGGTGACCATATAGACTAATTAAAAATAAAGTCCTGTAAAATCAGTTTTAAGTTATTTTTAAGATTTCAAGTCTCTTCATCATTGGATGTTAGAGTAAACTTTATTGCTCAATTTTAACCAAACTAACAGAAAAACAAAATTAAAATAATCCGAACATTTAAAATAACAAAAAAATAACAAAAATAATTAAATAAATAGAAATTTTAATTAATATCATAAAGCCAAAAACTAAAAATGGATTATATAAAATAAATATAATTTTTTTATATCAAATTAAAACCAAAGATTTTTTTTATTATAAAAAATGCAGGAAAAACAATCTAATACAATTAAAAGTATCTAAAATTTTGTTTTACCGGAAATTTAAATTATTTCCGTTATTGCTTGTGGTAATTAATTAGTTTAAATCTAACCAAAAACATTTTTTTTTTAAATTAAAATTAAAAAAGTTAAAAAATGTAAATAAATTTCTTATTTCCCCTACCCAGGATATTAACTTTAAAGAAACTATTAAAGACTACCCTGTAACTATTTAAAATTATGAAATTTAATATTTAAAGTATCTAGCATCTCTTTATATTATTTTTAGACCTGTAAACATACTGCGAACCAAATATTCCATTGAGTTAAAATTCAAATATTCTACAAGTCAAACTAAATTCTAATTATTCCGCTTGTAATAGTCTGAAGATCAAAATAACAGACGAAGCCACCTCATTCAAATTACAATCTGTTGTGGGGAAAATGAAAGAGAGAAAAGTTGCTGAAAAAAAATCAGGTCAAAGCAACGGGAAGAAATTTTCAGGAGTCTAGTGGGAAACTAAGTTTAAATAACATCCATAAAGTTCTCCCAGGAAGAGAGAACTTCCAGGAATTTTAAGAGTGTTGTTATCATCTTTTAGAATGCAATATTTGCAGATTTTGTTTTAGATTTACATTTTTACACTCTTCCCCATTTATGCACGCTTCTTTTCAGTCTTCTTTTATCTCAAAATACATATAATATTTATTTTAAATTTTTTTTTTTCGAAGGTTGGTTAAAAGCATCAGAAGCCACCCAGAACCACTTAACGGAGTTCATCTGGGTATTGTTGAACTTTTAATAACTAAAGCCACCCTCTTTTTAAAACTAAATATGGAATGAACTCTAAATAAATATTTATCGATTGGTTTTTGGGATCGGAATCGGATAAGGCAACTTAGAATAGGATATGGAATTATTGATTAAGTTGGACAAAAGGGAACAATCTTAAAGGGACAAAAGGGGATATAATGAAGTCCAAAAAAGGGACAAAAGGGGATATAATGAAGATGGATACTAATTTTTCACTTAAACTTTTTCGAATCGTAACTATAAAAATTACCAATTTTAGGAAACATATTACTCATGGCAACTGATTTCATAATTGTGACGTACGCATAAGAAACAAATTTTAACAAACCGCCATTTTATTAATTCAACGATGTAGGGATGAGCATTTTGTCGCACTTCTTGTTTCAAACTTTGCAACTTTGAAAGGAAACATTAATTGTTTGATTTCTTTGGAACAGGTATTCGTCCCTACAAGGCTTCTATGAAATAAGGTTAATTTCAGAAAAATGGATCGATGTCTAAGTGGAGTAAGCATTGAGATATAACTGGGGTTGTTAATACGTAGAATAGCTTCTATTTTGCACTTTATTGAGATATCCCAGCGCGGTTATGGTAACCCCCAACCAAATGTGTGTATTATACTCCATTTTTGGTGCAAAGTATGCTTAATAAATTTTTAGGAGGTTAGGTGTAGAAAAGTTTTAAATTTTATAAAATATACATGTAAGTTTAAAAGGCCTTCGATACAATAAGAAGAGAAACAATTTGGAAAGAATTAAGACACAGAGGCACACTAGAAAAAATAGTCTGTCTCATCCACGCGCTCTATGACAATGCCGAACTCGCAATATTGCATAAAGGCCAAATCAGCAGTTCTTTCACCACAACATCTGGAATAAAACAAAGATATCCACTTTTACCTCTCCCCGTCACAGTCATCCTGGACAACATCCTAAAGAAGTCTGCTCGACAAATAGAGGTATAATTTGGGGTCTGGCAAAACAACTCGAAGACCTTGAGTTCGCGGATGATATCTACCTATTGAACAGCTTGCTCAATACGCTGGTCTAGAAATCAACTTGAAAAAAATGAAAGCGATGAGAATAAATAACACCAACACGGCAAACATCCAATTGAAAAAAAAAAACTTAAAGATTAATTGCTGCAACACTACCTTCCATATTATTTTATACAAATTAATTTTCACTTTAAAAATTTAAAAAAAACCTCTATAAAACTCATTAAAATTAAACTTACCATTATTGTCTATAAATTAAAAAAAAAAAATAAAAAAAAGTATTTACATAATAATATAAAAAAATAAATAATAACTAAAATAAACTTTAATTCGGTTCAAATAAAATATTATTAAAAAAAATTTACGAAAAAAAATTTGTTTCTATTAAAGTTTTTTATACTTTAAATAACCTTTAATATAAACTATAGCGTATGCTGTTAAACTTTTCATTATAAACTAGTTTTTCATAATAATACTATGTAAGTTATTATATAATAACTATTATGTATATGGCGGTATATTCATATATTAAACGTATGTGTACATAACAACTTATAATAAATTTACATTTTTATTTTTACATATTTTAAGCAGATTTAATCAAACTTTTTTTTTTACAACTTTTCACATTTTGCATTAATGATGTCTTTCATTTTCATAAACTTATAATTTAATACAATATTTATAACACTATTTATAAACACATACATATATGTATTATATATATTCTATGTATATACTCGTATGTAATTTGGGTTGGTTCCGAAATCCCAAAGTCAAAATCTCAAAATAAAAATTCCAAGCCCAAAATCCCATCCCTGGGATTTTGTAACAATGAGATTTTGTAACAATGGGATTTTGTAACTTGGGATTTTGAAATTTGGGATTTTTTTCTTGGGATTTTTTTATACCCGTGTGACTGTAGGTCAAAGGGTATAATAAATTTGCCATTACGTTTGTGAAGCAGAGAAGGAGGGCGGGGAGGATATAGATATAGACTCAAGTGTATGGACCGGATCAGAGTCGAAAAAAAAATCTATTTAGCTATGTATGTACGTCCGTCCGCACGACAACTCAAAAACTAAAGGAGCTAGGATCTTGAAATTTTCGCAAATTTGTTTTTTTGCAATAGCCGTATTCGCCATTTAAATCCAGACATTTAGGTCCATTGGTTCGGGTACCTATTACAACTGCGTGTCTGAAATTTTGTCAAAATTAGTTTAGTTTTATGGCAAAAGTTTCTGCAAAATTTGGTTGCTCTGCTGCAGTGCGTTCGATTAGCTGCCATACAACTTCTTATTTTATATGAGCATTACACTACACCTGTATGTTTGAAATTTTGCCAAAAGTAATTAACCGGATTATAAAGTGGTTATATTACGGTCATACGGGTATCTCAGAGTAGACACAGTCTACTCTACTACACTCTTCCTCGTTTTTTTTTTTATTTGGTCTTATTTGGGATTTTGTATCATTGGTATTCTTGTTTTCGGGATTTAGGTTGACTCTCATGTAATATATATATATATATGATATATAAATATAATATAAAACTATTTACATGTACATAAATGTTAAAAATTATGCATTACAGTAAATACAAATTATTGTATATATATGTATATAATTATGTACTATATAATAACATTGAATAAAATTAAATAAATTAAATATTTTATATGTATTGAAAAAAAAACAAAATACTGTTTATTCTTCATTGTATGCACAAATTTACTAAACACTTATAGACAAAGTGTCCAACAAGTTGAAAAATCAATCCACTTTAACCAAATAGAGTTATTAAGAAGTTATTTTAATTCAAATGAGCATGCACTTCCGAATAATAGAGATTGTATCTTGGAAAGTAGAGATGTGGTTGGAGTTCAAAACTACGATTTTTAAATTTCAAATACTCCAAGTTACGACGTTTGGAAATTCTGATATATCGAAATTCCGAAAATTATTTGAAAATTGGCGGTTGATAAAACAAAGATTTATAATTATTACACTTTTAGGCCTTAGCTAAGCAGGAAATAGGCGCGCGATTTTTTTTAGAGCTAATGGCCATATAAATTGCCGGTCGTATATCATTCCCCGTAGGGCCTTTTGTTTGAAAATATTTTTTAATTATTTTTAAAAACTCGAGGCCTATACATTGAATTTCCAGCGTAAGATCTGAATTTCGAACTACTTAAAATAAAATTGAACTGTTAAGTTTTTGAAATTTTACCTTTTAGAATTCCCCAATTCGATTAGATATAACATCTGATACTATTAACATATACCGTGGTACCATTGACATTTAATTTATGAAGAGTTTATTTTGGATTGGAGCGTGTCATATGCCTGTATTTCATCTGCCCGTAGTATCATTTACATGTAGCGTCTTTTGCCTGTGTTTTCATTTACCTGTATTTAGCAAAATCAGGGTCGTACGCATTTTTCAGAATATTTATTTATTTGTATATATGAGATTCTGAGTTAGAAGAGAATCTAGAGTTAATAACAAAACTTGAGTTTCAATCATTTGTTTAGTGAGCTTTGAGGCTTTGAGGTGGCTATCCCACTTTTGGAAGTTCTTTATTATTGATAATATCTATTCTGGAAGAAATTTTAAAGTTGGTTAAAAAAATTAAAAAGTTGGTTATGTAGACATATATGTATCTGCTTTATATAATATAAATTCAAATATAAATTCAAAAGCCTATGGATCTTTAGAATCTGACAAATTTTAATAACCCATTAAGAAAACCAACAGTTTTAAATTACTAGTTACTAATCTTGAACTTAGCCTTTGAAACAAATTTACTTAAAAACTTTTGAACAAAGTGTTAAAAATTAATATATCATAATTATGATATTCTGCATAAAGTTTTTAAGATTTAATTGAATTACAGCACTCAATTCAAACTTTTGTTGAAATATTCTGTAAAAATGTAATTAAACACTTATATATTGTATATTTTTATTATAGGAATGCATATTTTATATTATAGGAATGCATATATGATAATAGTAAATAATTACTATAAAAGAGCATCAGTCAAAATATTAAAAATATATTTTTTTAAATACTCAATATGTTTAAATATATTATATAACAGTCACTAAATACATTCCATAATATATAATAAAATTATGACTTCACGCTAGTGTTCATAACACTTGTTAATAAAAAACAAGTAAAGAAAAAAAAAAATCGAAGGATTTTTAAAAGGGCATGTTTCTGAAATTGAACAATTTTTAGGTACCGCTTTACAGCACAAGCTTTATAATCAATATGTAGGACTCAAGATATATAATACGAACCATAAGGACACTCACTATCGTAATAACGACACTTGATTTATGTAATCAAACTATTGTACTCTTTATAAATACTCAAAAATGATTAAACTGATATTTACCAGAGTGGACAGTGATAATTAGTATAGGTTATGTTAGGATCGAATAAGTAAATATAAGTCAGTAACAAAGAAGCTGTGAAGCATCAAAAGGTTCTGTTTTATTGAAATCAATTGGCTACGACGTCACAGTTTTACTTAATTTTTTAAGGAAGCTTTTTTTAACTTAGAAAAGCTGTTAATATGTAAGTCGTAAACTTAATTCGAACTACGGATATGTTTTAAGAAGATATAGGTAGAATTTTGAGGTATCCTTTGAATAAAATATTTAACTTTAAGCCAAGGTTAACAGGAGTCAGTTTGTCCGTGTTAGGTGGGAACAGCATATGCTTTCAAACTATTCGATTTATTCTCAAAATCATACTCACATTCCGCTATCCCCAAAAAAAATAAATATGATTACAAATTTTTGAAAGTAATTAATTAATGATAATCAGAGTTGGTAATTTTTAAGTATTTTGGTACACTTAAATAAGCCAACGAATAACAGTCGATTACTAGTACCGATACCGGAAAAAATATTCAATAAAATTCAAATGCTATTAAAAGTACTGAAAAAATATAAGGAGCAGTAAAACATACTTGTACTGGTCTCCAGTATTTTTGCAGTAGCAACCATTATTTATCAATATCAACTAGTAATCATAAGTACTAATTAACATTTACCAAAATCAAGAGTAACCACCAGTATTAACAAGTCTTTACCAGTATTACTTAGTAAAATCTTGTAATTAAGATAAATATAAATAGATATTTAAATGCTTATACTTTTTATTGAGAAGCGATTACTTTTAGAATATTTTTTTAATATTATCAGTA
Organism: Dolichopus griseipennis; assembly: GCA_963082915.1. Classification (NCBI taxonomy): domain Eukaryota; kingdom Metazoa; phylum Arthropoda; class Insecta; order Diptera; family Dolichopodidae; genus Dolichopus; species Dolichopus griseipennis. Next base: position 28,157 of record CAUJBZ010000310.1, on the reverse strand, counting down.
ATAAAGACCAAATCTAATTTAAATTCATATAAAATTAAACGCTACTGAAAATCTTAATAGATTTAAAAAGGTTTTATTTTAATTTTACTAATGTATTCACTTACAGTCGAAAAAAACTTGGGAGTACCTGTAAGTACATGTACCAGAAAAATACTGGTAAGTACCTATAAGTACATGTAAAAATATTTTCACTGGTACTGATATATTTTCCAGTACTCGTATTTCAATTTTATTTAGGATTTTTTCCATGCTGGGTATTGATTGGTACAGGTACTTGAAATTCCCCACCATAAGGAATGAATAAACAGAGATTGATGCTTATGTAACCCCAGTATTAAAATTAGAGAAAATTGATATGAATCCATCATCTACGGCAAGTTAACATCTTGGAGGATTAAAACCTCCAAAAACCTTTGCTCATAAAGCTTCAGTTTATCTCCCACTGCATGTTAACTCATGTAATGAACAGTTATAAGAACATTTCCACCAAATGCAGACTCCCAACCAAAATTCGGTAAATCATAAACTTATCAAATTATATTTAATAAACAAAATTTTTATTTTAGATTAGTAACTAGTAATTTAAATATATTGTAGATTTACAATAATGAACATTAAGATTAAATTTGTTGCAGATTTTCCTGCATTTAATGCACTGAAATTAAGGCAAAAAAAAAAATAATAATAAAACAATTTTACTTAATTGTCCTATATAAATATTTTAAAATATATATATTTGAATTCATATATATATATTCATACATACATACATTTATTAAACTTGAATTTATGTATTAAATCAATTTACTTTAACTTACAAAAATAAATATAAATGTTATTATTATTATTATATTTATAGTTTATATACATATATACAGACATATATATTTACTCTATTTTTTATAATTTTGAGGCGGGCGGCAAGGAATATATACACAACACACATATATATACATATATACACACATCCCAGCCATTATTATAAATGTAAATAAAATACAATATTATTATGCATTATTCAACAAGGATAACCAAATTCAATAATGATTTTTTTATTTTGTTTTTGTTGTTTCTTTAAAATAAGAGTGAAAGAGAAGGATGGAAAATATGATTGTGAAAAAGAAAGTGAAAAAACAAAAACAATAAAAAACTATAATAAGAAAAAAAAAATAAAAAAAGCGTTGAAAAATTATAATATAAATGAATGAATGGATGAATGAATAAAAGAAAACGAATATAATTAAAAATATATATGTATATACATATATAATATATATATAAACTAGTTAAAAAGTCCATAATTGAATTCTACAAGAGATTACTGGTTATGTGCATATTAAAAATAAAAACTTTTACTTTTAATTTTTTTTTTTTTTTTATATTTAAATTTACAGAAAAATATAATAATAATTGAAAGAATAAAATCAAATTTATTTTATATATATATATATTTTTTTATTTATTTAAAATATTTTCTTTTATTTTTTATTTTATATATATATAAATATGTATTTGATATCCTGAAAATTCATTTAATATTTATATAATTATTTAAATAATTTAATTTAAAAAAAAATATATTTTAAAAAAAATCCTTAAAAAATATAAAAATTATGTATATTAAGTCTCAAAAAAAGAATAGGGTTACTAATTAGACAGTTGATCAGGAGAACTATGAGATACACCTAAAAACAAGTGATGAAAAAAACCAAGTGTTTTTATAAAAGATTTTGAAAAAATTGAGTTTTGCATAATGGTAAATTTTAGTACCGTATGGCAACCCTAGACATCTAAATTTCAAAAATGAAAGCTTATAAAATCAGCTATCTTTCAACGTTTTCAGATTGAAAATCTGCTTAGCAGAAGTCTTATTATAACCATTTAAATATAGGACTTTTTCCGACTTTGGGGCACTGATCAGTATAACTGCGTAACGGGTGGGGCTACAGAAAAAAGTTCTTCTATGAAATTATTTTTTTAATTGAAAAAACTTGTTTCCTCCCCGTAATGAAAATTTCTTTTCTCTATTTTAAAAGGTGTAAATGTTTTTGTAAACATACGGAAGGACGGACGTTCGGACGGACAGATGAAACTAATAAGCACATTTTTTGGAAATCTTTTAAAAGACATCATCATTTGTTATTGGATGATCAGCAATGCTTTGCACATTTTTCAATCGCGTTCACGACAATATAATCAACAGTTTGATCAGTATTTCTATAAGATATATAGAAGCATGGGGTACATCTGACATGGCGTTGATTTTTTTCATTTAAGAAAAATATATACCTACATAAAATTTTTAATTTATAATATTCTTTAATTTTTTTAATGCTTTTAAAATTCATATTTTAGATTTGTACAGATTAGGTTTCTAATTGTCTCAAAAAGTGTCAAATCAACCTCATCCAACCCTATACTAAATGTAATAATGATTTATTTCTCACTCTTTTGCTTCTTTTTCCATGTGTTATTATGATCGCTAGACGAATGTATGCCTTGTACATACCTATGTTTAGTAACATAGACTAAATCGACATTGTAATTCTCCAAAATATCATGGATATTCTTAAAAGTCACGTGTCTTGGGAATTCCATTTGAAATATTAAACAATTAATTTCCATTTTCTTTGTCGAATTTCGGCGCGGACTAATTTATACATTAAAAGTTTCTTTGTTTACGTGAAGTTTTTAACATTAGGTTCGGTTTACAACGTTGAGGACCTTCTATATAGTTTAAAAGTAAGCTTGTACTGCTCTCATTTTTCTAGGGTTATAAAGGCTAAAGTTCCGACTCATCTCATTGATAAGCTCAAATTTTGAGTACGCTCAAATAATAAGTCAGCTATAAATTTGTCCAATTCAAATTACTTAAAAATTTTTATTTAAATCATATCATACATTTTATTTGTAAACATTTTTAATTCCCGCATTAACAGTTACAAATTTTTAACCCCAATTAAGAAACGCTATTAAAGCTTTAATTACAAAAAGGCAGAAGTAATTTCGAAATCAATTTATGTCCTCAATCATTTTCTCTACTACAAAAAAAAAATTGTCTAGCCAAAGAATGTGTAAATGTAAAATTCTATTTTTAGAAATTTCCTTAATAAATACAAAATAATTTATCTTAAAACCATTTCTGCTTAATCATCCATTTTAAATTAATGCGATACCAAAGTGTAAAATTAAATTAATTAGTTACAAAATAATTTCCACTTTTAATCATTCTTAAGTATATTTTTACCATTAACTATGAGTACATGTTAAATGCTTTTTGTTGTTATAAAATTTTCAATTTTTCTTCCAAATCCCTCTGAATATTCACCTTCATTGTAGTTTCGTAGTTTTGAATTTAATAGAATTATTTAATCATGTGTACTATATTATTAAATGCATTAACTAATTTATGAAAGCTTCTAGATTTTTAGGAAACTTCTCTATATTCTCTCTGATTTAATATTCTGATTTTTCAAAATTTCTGAAGACTAGATAAGAACCACCGAATGGATGTCATTTTTTTATGCAACTTCATTCTCGAAGCAAGTACTTCCTTTTTTTCTATTATAAATAAAATAAACTAATTTTTGCAATAAACTCATATATTTGCAATTCAATTCAATTTATTGACCCACAACAGATCAACTATAAAAAAAATATGTAAGTAGACCGTTCAAACAATGGGACAATAAAATTGGCTCTGAAATAGCCCCGAAAACAATAATCCTCAAATAAAAACGAAATAACATTCCAAAAATTTATAATGGAAATAATCCCTGATTTCTAAAAAAAAAATATGAAATAATATGCCCTACTTTAATGTTTAATTTCACTTTTTATTTCGGACCTTATTTCATATGAAACAATTACCCAAAATAAAATAATTTAAAGAGTGAAATAACCCTTTATAATATAATAAAAGAATCGGTTAATTTATTATGATATCTGGGGCTTCTGCTCCGAGCCAATTAAATTATTGAAACTAGATTTTGCATCCAACACTAAACTCAAAAGAGAATTCGGCATATCAATTCCATTCAAAAAATGGAATTGATATGACTAATTCAGATTCTCGCCCATACATATATATACAAATTATGGAAAAAGGGAATACCCTGGTTTTCAATATAACTTTAAAATCTCGCCGTAGTCAGAACGGTTGAAGATTTTAAAGAACTCTCACAGACATGTACATAAATATTTTGGAAAAAGGGAATACCCTGATTTTGAATATAACTCTAAAATAATATTTAATCCCATTTAAACTGCAACTCTTAAACACCTCCTATTTTTCGAGAAATAGTTGTTCGTATAAATGTAATGATTCCTTAGCCTTTCTATATCATAGGTACATGTTGGAATAGGGGGTCATAGTATATCCGCCTTATTAGAATTGATCTTAATGAATTCCAAAGACCATTTAAGCATGATGTATTACAAGGCCTTATAACATGTAGAAACGTCTTAAATTTTCAATAGATACAATTCTATTTTGTTTAATAATATCCTATATCTGTGAGTTATATTATTCAATTAAATTATTTGTTGATATTTTGCATTTGCTTATATTGTTATATTAAATTATTTTTTTTATTATAATATATATATATAATTATTAATTATTGATTAAGTCATTAATTTGAATCCAATGACGAACGGTAGCTGAATCCAGTCGAAAATCAGAAAATTTTTTTCATTTTCATTAGAATTTGAACCCGGGACTCTCGCATGAGTGGCGACACACTTTAACTACTGTGCGTTTTATATGAGAGCCTCCGTATACGTTGTTCCGAGCGTAAAATAATTTATGGGATTGCTTCATTTTGAATTTGAAATGAAATTTCATAATATAATAATACCCATTTCTTTGTAGGTTTAGTTTTATTTCATTTAAGTGTGCATATAATATTTTGCGAAATTATTTCCTGCAGCCACTATCATCCGCTGTACGAAGATTCCTTTAACAAAGTTTTCGTAAGTCGAAAATTTTTTTTTTAATCTAACTTAAGCTTAAGAATTTAATGTATTTAAAATTTTTAGAGTAACAACTTCCAAACAACTGTATATCTTGCATCTTGCTTTCATTTTATTATAACTTTCAATATTTCAATTGAATTACACACATTACCTACATATTAATCAATAATATAACTCATTAAAATAATATTAAATAATTTATTACATAAAAAACTGAAATTGAAATAAAAAACAATATTGTAAAAGGTTATTGAAATGGCAACAAGAATTACAAAAAAAACAACAACAAGTACAACAAAATAAAAAAAGAAAAAAAAAAGCAAATAAAAAATATAGTAATAATTTTAATGACAGGAAATGAAATCAATTAGTGTTTAAGGTTATTTGCATAATTCGAAATAAAGGATAATTGAATATATAAGAAAGAGATAGAAAATAACGAAATTAATTGTATGTAATTGCATTTTTATTAATACATAATACTTATATATGATATATAAGTATATATACATAGTTATTCAAAAAAATAAAAACTCTATACTGTCATAATAAAATTACACAAATTGTAAATTAATACGCACACATACATACATAATATGTATTATAATAAAATGAAATGTAAAGAGACGTGGTTTGAAAGCCAATTTTTTTTTTGTTTTACTTTTTTTTTTTTTAAATTTTATTTAATTTTTGTATTTTTGGTTTTTTCTTTCTTTACAGGATTAAATTTTTAATTACTGAAACCAATAAAATATATATATATACATATATATATATTGTAAAATTTTATGACACAGTCAAATTCAACTCATGCTTTCACATTTTGTTGTTAACTGCAGGTTTAAATAAAAATTAAATACAATGGGAAAAAAATAAAGAAAAAGTTTTTAAAATTAAAATTTGAAAAGCAATAAATAAAAATTTTACTTTTGTTTTTTAAAAAAAAGTCTTTAGAAACTTTTTTTTTTTGTATTTATTTTATTATTTTGCAATTTAAAAGTTAAATTCTTATATTTAAAATTGATTGAATTTTTATTATGACATTTCTTTTATTTTCAAAAAATTTTTGTACATATTTCACATTAACGTTTTTAATATGGTGGTGTGCATAGTGATACATTTGTAATATAAAAAGTTCGATTAAATCCATTAAATCATCTACAAAGTCAGTCAGTCACCAAAACGAAAACTGTTGCGGCATGACCAATTTTAGTAAAAAATACAAGCCAGGAATTTATCACAATAGAAAGAGGTATAACTTCCTCTAACAATGTTGAATGTGACAAATGGAAGAAAGGGCGTAGATGTCAACAAAAGACTTTGAAAAACCAAAAAGTTTGGTGAAACAATTCCAAAATTGAACCACACCTGGATAACTGTAAAAGAACCAAGTTCAAGATATTCAATCTATCAAGATATTCAAGGCATGTATAATGTCAATAGTTTTGTAGAACATTGACTTTAAAAACAAAACTTTAATAGAAACTGTCCTAACATCAGTAACAACGGGGGCTCAGACCACGGTATAGAGAGGCCCCCCATATAAAAGCACCAGACTTTTCGAGAAATCTTGAGTTCTAACCAGCAGAATAGGTTTAAATTTGGTATATAGACTCTTAGGGGATACTCTTGTAGAGTATCTTAAAGTGTAGAGCAAAAACAAAACTTTAATATAAAACTGTCCTAACATCAGTAATAACGGGGGCTTAGACCACGGTATAGAGAGGCCCTCATAGAAAAGCACCAGATTTTTCAAGAAATGTTGAGTTTTAACCGGCGGAATGAGTTCAAATTTGATACAAAGACTCTTGGTGGATACTTATGTAGAGTTTCGTAAAGTGTAGATTAAAAACAAAACTTTAATAGAAACTGGCCTAACATTAGTACCGACGGGGGCTTGGAAGAAGTTATAGAGAGGCTCTCATATAAAAGCAACACACCTTTCGAGAAATCTTGAGTTCTAACCGGCGGAATGGGTTCAAATTTATTACATGGACTCTTAGGGGATACTCTTGTAGAGCATCTTAAGGTGTAGAGTAAAAACAAAGCATTAATAGAAACTGGCCTAACATTAGTATCAACGAGGGCTCGGATTATGAGATCGGCAGGCTCTCATACAAAAGCACCAAACTTTTCAAAAAAATCTCTAGTTTTAACCGGCGGAATGAGTTCAAATTTGGTACATATAGACCCTTGGTGGATACTCCTTTAGAGTATGGTATCATAGGGTCAAGAGATCCTAGGAGTTTCGAGAATTTCAAGTTCTTATAATTGATCAAAATCTCGATTTTAATGAAATTTGATATGAATGCTTTAATTGCTAAAAGAAAGAACGACTTTGAAGATGCGTCCAATTGAGCAACACAGCCCTCCCGATCTCTTATATATAATAACCAGACCTTACTATATAATACCAACCACATTATGCAAGAAGAAAAGCTTATGCAATCCATCTACGTTTTTTTCAACTCACTTGTTTACTAAAACTCTCTTCATTCAATTACTTAATACAATTATTTACTTCAGAAGCTCGCAAAAGTAGTCGTTTTATAAATTAATTTTATTTTTATATTTATAATAATATATAATATTATATAAAATATTTAATTAAAAATACAAAACAAAATTTATTCTATACAACAACAAAATAAACACCCGTTTTTTATTAAAAAACACGTGGAAATGATTTTATCTTTATTTAATGGACATTTTCTACGGAACTTTTCTTTTACATAAATTGTGTCTGTATGTGTGTAGTTGTTTTTTAAAGATAATCTTTCAATTATACGGAACAACTTCATTAAAAAAAAAAACTATATACATATATATATAAATATATAAGTATAAATAATATGTACATGTGTATATAATATATATTTTTCTCCAATTTTAATTACATATTCTTTTATTCTGATGGCATTTCAGTTGAAGTCCCAATTGAATTCAAAATAAATTGCGTGAAATTTTTCACTTATGCATTAAAAATATATATATATATATATATATATATATATATATATATATTATATTATTTATTATACATATATATATTTTAATAAAAAATTGCATAATACACGGATATGTGAATTATAAAATTCAAGCTAATTTTAAATTTACTTATGATTAACTTTTATATTTTCATATGAAAATATTAAAAAAAAAAATTTGTATTTAAATTAAAAATTGTTTTAAAAAAAAAGTGATAAAATTCAATTGATTGGAAATTTTTAATAATATTAAAAAAAAAAAAAAATTAAAAAATATTAATAAAAAAATAAAAATTATTTGATAAAGAAAAGATAAATTTTATTTAAACGTTTTAATAAAATTTAATTATATAATATACATAAGTATGAAAAAATTAAAATTATATTGCTATCAAAAAACCACACGCTTAATAAAACATCATTTATTAAAAATCATCTTATTTATTTAATTTATTAATAATTAATATCTACTTTTATTTAATTTTTTTTTATATTTTTCGTTTTTTTTACTGGAGTTTTTTTTTAAATCAATTAAAAAATAGTCCTTGAAATAAAAATTGTGAATTATTTTGAAAAGTATTTACAGGATACTAGTCAATTAATTTAAAAGTGGAGGTTGAGACCATTAAGTGTTTAACTCTATTAACGTTAGATATATTGTATTGGAGATATCTGATAGATGTCGCAGAAATAGTTAACCGTTGATAATGTCTTAATCGTATATGTTTTCGAAAGGCAAATATTTAAAACTTCAAATCTTAATTGTGTAGGTGCCTTGGATTCTTAAGCAGCAGTTTGAAATACTTTACATCTTCATTCTAAATATTTAAAACTTAAATCCGAGTGGTTATAACGTCGAAATTTCAATCAAAGTGTCTGGGGTACAAAACCCTGTTCAAAATATATCAAATAAAATTTATATTTTATATCATAATATAAAGTAAAATACCTGCCCCACTTGAAAAGAAATGCGGAATCTTTCGGTTAGCACATTGTATGTGGTAGAGGACTGTTTATAAATAAATAAATAAATATGAAACATATTTTTAACATAAATTTGTTGAAATACCCAAGTAACCTTCCTAAATATTTGCATAAGATACAAAAAGAGCTATCCGTTAATGATAAGGACGTTTTTAAGTCGTCGTCCACATTTAGCAACTGCTTGTAGATTCCATAAATGTTTATAAGGTAATTTTTCTACAGAAACCAAAAATATTATTTCGAAAAATCCAATGTAATATTCTTTAAGCAACTCAATCGCATTTTTATTAACAGTACACCTTTTTCGAAGAGCGTTAACATTTTTTTTGCATATTTCACCTATAGGTGTCTCTCTTTTTTTAAGATTTCCAAAAATAAGTAATGAAACAATAGTAAGTCAATGCAACCGACTTGGTAATACCATAGACCTGAAAAATTCAATTGACAGCTACACGAACTCCAACTTCAAGTTTTCTAAGATTTCAGAAATATTAGACAAGTAGGACAGAACTACCTTGTCTCAAATTCCTTGTATCAAGAACTTATAGAAAATGGGAAGGAACACATTTGTACCAAATTTGTAGATTCGTTTCGAAATTATACTCGTTTGCCCGTAATTCGATCAAAAGCAATACCCGACTATCTTTTGTCATTAGTATCCAACAGTATAAATTTCATCTAGATAGCATCATTATTTTTTTATTTATCCAGAGTCCGGACGTATGGATTTCACTTAACAGACTCAGGGGGTGAAGTTGAACTAAAATATATACCTATATGAAGATTTAAGATAAAAATTGAATAACAAATACATAGTATTTATCATGACCTAGTAAAACTTTGTCAAAGAAAAAAAATTTAATTTATTTTTAAAAAAATAAAATTTATTATTATCAATGTAAAATAACACATTTTGATTTTATAATGTATGTATAGGTACATGACAAAACAATTATTTATTGTGAAAAATAGTTTTTAAGGAAATAAAGAGGCACGTGTATGTGTCAAGAAACATGTTGTCAGTACAGTATAAATATCATTTATTCCAATATTTATTTTCAACTTTTCAATTTCGATTAAATACAAAAGTGATAAAAAAAAAAACACGTACTAATATAACACTCTTTCTACATATTTTCTGCTCACAATTTAAATTAAATTTTACAAATTTCTAAAGAAATTTATTTATCTCAATTAGGAATCAAGACCATTTTCTATCCATGAATTCTTTAAGGGTTTCCTTTCTTAAAATTTTTAAAAATATTTATTAAATAAAAGAAATTACAAAATTTTATTTTTAAATTATGAGTAGAATTTTAAAAAAAAAATTTCATTGTTTTTACCCAAACCCTTTAAAATTTAAAATTATGAATTTTTTATTTTTAAATTAAATAAAATTTAAAGAACATTTTTTTTTTTAAATGTCGTAAACCTTAACAGTTTCCATTGAGACAACTAGGAAACAATAACGACTACAACATAAAATCAAAAAGCAACAAGAAAGCAATAATTTTAATTCGCAACACACTGAACCCATTTAACAAAAAAAAAAAAACAAAAATAAAAAGAAAAGATAAAATAAAAGAAAATGAATTGTACCAAAATCTGTCAATTTCTCAATTCCCAAACTCCCATTTATTTTAAACATATGGATAAACTAATATATTATGTACATATGAATTTATATAAACATATATCAAGTAGACTATTTTTTTTTTTTTTTATTTTTATTACATAGATATACATTTGATCGGTTTAACCGCATCCATTCCTTTACTGTTCTAATTGTTTCATTTTGTACAGTGTATTACTTTGCCTTATGAATGGGCAAACATTTTTCAAGTCACAATGATCTGAATTCATTTTTTTTGAAAGTTGAAGTGAATTCTTAAAAGAAAATAATGAAAATTTTTATGTAATGCAAAACCCCCCTTATGTTTTGCATTGCAAAGCTAAATAAGACACTTTTATATTTACTAATATTCTGAATTCAGCACATTTTCAAGTGACAGTTCTTCAGCTGTCACATCATCATAAACAAGTTCTAAAATATCTTTACTATTAAAACAGTTTGGTAATAACAACTTGGCTTATTAATTTTTTAGACAGGTTTTGAATATCAGTTTACAATACAATGAAACTTGAAAAAAGTTTAACTACCCACTTGATGTCAGTAAATTGTCAATGATCAAGAGTTGATAACTATTAAATAATGTTATTGTAGTTCCAAAATGAGTACACTTCAAATTGAACAACAAATTTAAAAACAATTTATGAAACCAATTGTTTTTTAAGCAACTTATCATGAACTTAACCATACATATGCACTTATTAAACTTATTAGAGACGATTCCGAAAACTCAAATATAATAATGCTGTACTGTACAGTTTCATTCCAAACGATCTGAGACCTGTTAGAATCGAACAAGTTTTTCAACAAATTTCAAAACAAGTTTGATAATGTGCAGGCCACATAATAAAATTTTAAAAAAATATGTAAAAAATCACCTAGTTTTAATTTTAAGTAAATTATTACGTTCTAGTGCCAGCGATTTTTTCACTCAAATTATAATTTTTATTTATAAACAAATAATTGAGCCGCAACCGGCAATTTTGTGACCGAATAATCTGTGGGCCACGTGTAGGTCACATAAGGGATTAAAAAGGAAATTGAAAATATTATCTTAAATAAATTAAAACATAATAGTGCAACCTTACGCTCGAAATTCGAGCTTTTGTCGCGTTCACATCATTATTAATATTTATTAACCAATAATTGAGCCGCAACCGGCAATTTTGTGAACGAACAAGCCGATTAATAAATGAAAATGATTTTCTGTCACTCTTTCGAATTATTTCAAAATTTTAAATCAACAAAATGCAGTCGAACTACCTCACATATAGGATCACCCTATTTTCATTTAATATAAGAAAACTTCAAAGATACCATTGTTAAATTTTATCACGGAATTTTCAGTTATTGTTGTTGTTGTTGTTTTTTTTTTTTTTTAGATTTTCAATAAAATATATGACCGCAGTTTTATTCCGATATTTATATACGATTAAAGTACAATTTTTTGGTTTACCCCATTTACATTTTATTTTGTATATATATATATATTCACAAAGGGGTCTTTATACCAAATATACAACAAAACTAATTAAACTATCACTATTTTAAGTATAGATTTTGTTCATTTAATTTTTGGTTATTTCTTATAGTATATATATATATATATATATATATATATATATACATTTGTATGTGTATGTGTAATGATCCCCTGTATTTCTTTATACAATTTGAAAGTGAAGTAACAAAGTACAGGAATATTAATAAAACTTGAAATATAACAAATCAATGTTAAAAATTGTTTTTTTGCATTTATATGTATATACATAGTTATTATATATATATATATGTGTTATGAGATATATAATAATATAGTATATATGTATGATATTATTGAATATGGACCCGTATCCTATATTCAAAATATAACGTAAATATCTTTTAAAATTTTATATATTCTAATGTAACATATATTATAATCACCGTTTATATACTCATTCATATACATTTATGTATATGTAAATAAGTAAATATTTTATAAATGGTGAATTGTAGTATAAATTCATGTGAATTATTTGGAAATTTTGTATTTACACCACAAATTGATGTATCAATTATTTTCTATTTTACAACAATATCTAGACAAATCCTTTTTATACCCGTGCATACATATATGACATCGGGTATATTAGATTTGCTCCTCCGTTTGTAACGCATCGATCTAGACGAGCTAGATATAGTGTCAAGGGTACGTATCGGCTCAGAATCGAAAAATTAGTCGATCTAGCTATGTGTGTCTGTCCGTCCGTCCGTCCGTCCGTCCGTCCGTCCGTCCCTCCGTCCGTCCGTCCGTCCGTCTGTGTGTCAGCACGATAACTCAAAAACTAAAAGAGCTACAGTTTTGAAATTTTCACAAAATATTTTTCAATCAATTTCTAGGTTCCCTATTTTTTTTGGTTAAGATCGGACCAAAACTTCGGGTAGCTCTCGAACAGCTAACTTTTTTAACTCCAATATTTTCATACAAAAATTTTAACATGAAGTATTTAACATGAAATTATATGAATTTTGTTTGTTTTTGTTTTTTTTTTTGTTTTTTGTTTTTGTTACAAAAAGTAGATAAAAATTTCGAGTTAGAATTTCATATGATTTAAATGATGCGTAGTTTATTTAAGATAAGCAAAAAAAAAGAAGACAAAGATTTTTTTAAGTAAATGGCTTATTGATATTGATAGATAATTATGAATATATATGATGAATCATCTGATGATTATTATATGAATAATGATCATATGAAGTTGATTTGGCTTAAGTTTAATATATTCGTGAATTAAAAATTAATTATAAGAGATGGAATTGAAAAATTAGAGCAAGAGTTTTGAAATTCACACAAAACATTTTTGGGACATTTTTGAGGTTCCCTATTCTTTTTGGTTAAGACCAGATCAAGGTTTCGGGGAGCTGCCACACAACTTATTTAAATCAATATGAATTTCTTCAAAAGTAATTATACCAGGAAGATGAAAATTACACACGGTTAGTTTTATAGTGAATCAAGAACTTGTATGAAGTTTCAAAATGTTACGACTTCATTTTCGGGGGGCTGCCATACAACTTTTTTGCACCAATATGAATTTCTTGAAAACTGATTATACTACGAGGATGAAAATTACACACTGTTAGTTATATAATGAATCGAGCACTTATATGAAGTTTCAAAATGTTACGGCCCCGTTTTCGGGCAACTGCCATACAAAGTAATCAATTCGATAACTGTGAATCTAATGAAGCTACGAGGTTAAAATCAAAACTGGGCAGATAAAGTAATAGAGCAAGTTAGTTGGCAAAGTTGGACATCACTCGGACCAACTTTTAGGGCGGGCTATTTTTTTTTTTTTGTTTTTTTTTTTTTTTTTGTTTTTAAGTAAAAATTATGGTAGTATAATGGAATTAAAAATTTAATTTTTTTTTTAAGCTAAAATTATGGGATAAAAAGGTAAATTTTTTTTTAACTATTTTACTTTCTTATATTTTTTTTGTAATATTTATAATAGCATAGAGGAAATAAATAACGGTTAGTGGGTATGCACGGGTATCTAAAAGTTGACAAGGGCAACTATAATCTTCCTCGTTTTTTTATATTATTTAACATATATATATATATATATATGTTTAGGTAAAAATACTATATGTATATGTATATTTAGATATAAGGGTATTATAATTTACCTTTGTTAACATGTAGAAACGTGTAATATTAGTGAAGCGAATAGAAAATATATTTTTGGAAAATTTTATAAAAAAAACCCAGGTAACAAATTAAAAGTTGTAATTATTCTTACACAATGAAATCAAAAGATAAAATATAGGTATGTACAATAAAATAATAAATAAAACGGGAAATTTTGATTTTTATACCGTTATTAAAATTACAATTTATTATTTTTTATCATTTATAATTAATTTCTAAGTGTTTTTGTTTTAATTTATATAGAATTTGAAAAAAAAATGTATTTTAATCCTGTAAGTATGCAATATATATTGTGATATTGAAATTTTGTTTTCTAAATTTGATTACACTATAGGGAAATAATTGAGTACATGGTTTAATGGGAGAAGGAATCTGAATTCAAAGTCTTAAATTATATAAATCCAAAAATCTTAAATTATATCCAGTTTCCAAACCTATTGCATTTTCACTAGCACTTCCTGCTTGCATTTTTCAAAATAATTATATCACCACACTATTTTTGCACTAGCTTTATTTGGACTTAAAATTAGAACCCTCCCTAAATTAAAAATCAGAAATCCGGCTAACATGATTTTAAAAACGGTACTCACCGATTTTTAGGTGAAATTTAAATAGTAGTTACAACTTTGAGTTCAAGTTTTAATTCAGCTCCATAAAAATCGCCCTATTAATAATCATATATTTATACTTGTTGAGGCTTTACTGTATTTATTTTTAGTTTTTATTGCAAAATTTAGAGCTAGGGTTTTTTTTTTAAAACACTTCTGTTACAATCCTTTATTGTATGTTACTCACTTAGTGCAATAGCTAGTGTACTTTTCAAAATATTACACTAAAATTTGAGAGCGAAACTGTATATTCAGTTTGGCTGATTTAGTGCCATTTTTTTAAACACAACGAAATTTATTCGAAGAACTCTTAGATAAAACATGTATTAACATACAATCAAATGTTTTGAAAAATTCGAGAAGAGTTTTTATTTAAAATATCAAATAATTGTCAATTAAGACTGGGTTTAAAAACCTTTCCACTTCCAATTAATATACATATAAGTAACATATTGATCCCTTACAATTTCTTATCCATATAATCAAAAGCTACCATATGCAATTAAAATATATCTATAATAGATACATAACAACTATAAAAAGGATATATAAAGGATACCTTGAAAATCGACACAATTCATTGAGTCAAAAGATAATAATTTTCAGGTCACGCAGTATTTAACTTTTATAGTGCGAAAAATGATGGTAACTGATGAAAATGGAAAATAGAAAAGATTCAAACAATTTATTATCATTTTCTTTTGTTATATTTTTTTTCTGTCTTTATTTTTAACAATTAGTTGTAAAAAAAATAAAACAAATTTAGAAAAATGATGGCGGATTCATGTAGAAAAATTAAATATATAATAGCTTTAATATATGTATTAGAAACTTTTAATTTGTGGTATTTTAAATTATTATCAAAGTCTGGTGAATATAAAAGTTTTGATTTTTAATTAAAAAGTAATGCATTAGAATATAATTATAATTAAGGACCTAATTCAATAGGTCCATGTTCTAGATAATAGCTAATTTGAAAAAGAGTTTCAAAGATTCAAATTACTGGCAAAACAGTATTAATTATTTTAATACTTATAAAACAAATATAAAAATATAATATATTAATATACTAATAAAAATAATTAAATATTAAAATAATAATTTAATTCAAAATTATAACTCACAGATATAAAAATATAAATCACATATTTTCTCATTATATCTCAAAACTTAAAATTTGTTTTCTTTTAGTTCTAACTGTTCAACTGTTAGGATAATAAGCCCATCTATACCTTAGGTATGTGTTGGAACAGGAGGACATAATATAGTCTTATTTTTAGAACTATTTTTGATGAGTTCCAAATACAATGTAAACATGAGATAGTACTAGGCATTTTTAAATTTAGAAACGTCTTAGATTTTCAAAAGATACTTTATATTGGATTATACATTTGTTACTTCTTTATTTGTGAGTTATATTATTCAATTAAATTATTTGTTTATATTTTTAGTTTATATTGTTATTTTAATGTTTCTTTATTAAATATATAGAATTATTAATTATAGATTACGTCATTAATATAAATCAAGTGGCGAATCGCAACTGAGTCAAGTTCGAAAAACAGAAAAAACATTTTTTTCACTTTCAATGGGATTCGAAACAGGATCTATCGAATGAAAGGTTAACATTTGAATTTTATTGTATAAAATTAATTGTATCGATTCTAATATTAGATGTAATAAGGGCGAAATTCTACCAGCACTTGTTTAAACTTGGGTTGTATTTGAAATTTATTAAAATAAGTTATAATTATTTAATTTCGAGCACTTTCCCCTTTGTTCGAAGAAGATATAAAAAATTAAGGGGAATTTTATGGGTTATTGACTAAATTCAGAAAAAACAAAATCCACAAGGGCATTCCTGAATATATTCGAAAAAGGGCTTCTTATGGCAATATATTTCTTTTAATACAATTTGGGATCTTGTCACAATTTGAATTTTGTATTTATGGACTTTTTATTTCTGGATTTCGGTTCGTGGATTTAGTCACTAACCCAATTTTATATATATCAAATATAACGGCAAATCAATGAATCAAAGTACACGAAACAGCTTCCGAGTGTGCCTTTCAATTTAGTTAGAAAAGTTGATTTGCGATTAAACTCATTTTTACTCAATCGACCGTAAATCAGCTTGTTGTTCTATAATAATTAACCCTTAAGTGCATTTTTAAAAAGGTTCATTTTCTGAATTTCTTATCTTAACTTTTTACCCGATGTCATTAAATTTTGATACACAGCCATCATAGGCTAGACAAAACTTCTGAATAATTACCAACTTCCATCTACTTTAAAAACCAAACCAAATATTACCCTCAATTTTTAACACAATTTTAATTTTATTACATATATGACAGTTCAATATGATAATAAATGAAATCCAAATAGATATAGTATATCATTCGGGACATGATTGCTTCTTCCAACATCATATTTAACAAATAGTTTATACTAGTTTATTATATTCAATAAAGTATGAAATTATTATGATGTGTTAAATTTTCCTTTAACATATATACATAATAAAAAAAGAACAAAAACAAAAAAAAAATTCCATGTCCTACAAATAATGAGCACAGAATAAAAAAACAACAAGAAACACAAAAATTATCTCATCCCTTATTCGATTTTCCATTCATTCAAACTAAAAAACACACATTCTTTCCGATCACGTTCCTTTAGTAAAACCACTCAAAGCTATTTTCAATTTATCTAAATTAAATCCGGATATGGATATAAATATATATATATATACTAGATAGTTATATACACTACCACGTTCATGATTATTTTATATATATATATGTTTTTATGTACATTGTACATATTATAAAAAATGAGATGAGTCCCATTTTGAAATAAAAAAAAAAAAATGGAAATAGTTTCGAAAGTGAAATTTTATATTCGTTTTGCTTTTTTTTTTTATCTAAATTATGTCTTAAACATTTACTGACAAATAAAAATTGAATATGTCTAAATGCTTTTTATGGTTTATTGGGTTTTTAAAAAATTAAATTTTGTTTTTTTTTTTAAGAAAATTAATAATAGAATTTTCCAAACTCAAATAGAAAACGGATATTAGAAAATTTAAATTCATTTTAAAAGAATTTTTTAAAAAAGAAGGTAATAAAGAAATCGATTTTTATGAATTTCAAGCAATTTAATTAAAATAAATTGATTTTTAGTATAAAAGAAACTATATTTGATTTCAAGATTTCAAGATTATTGGCATTCATTAAGATACAATTTTTAAATTTTGGTATATATGATTCAATAATTAGCCATGTTTAACTCAGATTTATTTATTTATTTGTAGTACCAGACAATAGTCAATATTGCCTGATAGGGTGTATATAGGGTGTTCAAAATTGAGGTATCATTTTAATTTTAATAAAAAAAGACTTTTTGAAATATTAAATATATTTTTATTTTAATTTATTACAAATAGGTTCCGGTTAATAATGAAAAATTATGTCGACCAAGTGCCCCCCCTTTCTACTACTTCGGCAACCTTCCAATCTTTTACCAAAATTCTGAATCATTTAGTTCAATAAACTGTTCTCAATGGTTGAAATCTGCTCGATAATGTTGTTTTTAAGCTCTTGAATTGTTGTGGGATTATTGCTGTACACTTTCGATTTCACAAAACCCCACAAAAAAAAATCCAATTTAAAAAAAAATTTATCAACCATCAGCTTGATGGCACGATTTGTTGGAGCATTTTCTCTACCAAATTTTTTTTCGAAATTTTCTAATTACATCTTGAAAACTTTTACCATTTTCAAAAAATGTTGTAATTACAAAAACACGTTGTTCCTTCGTGTAACGTTCCATATTAACTAACCGGAACATATTTAGAATATACCTAAAGAAACCTCGTATAAAAATTCCAGATAGAAAAAAAATGGCGGCAAAATCAAAATGATACCTCAATTTTGAACACCCCTTATTAATCATTTGCCAATTTGACATTTGGACTTATTATTAAATTATTGTAATATACACTAAGTATATATTTTTTAATTACATATGATCCGACCAGGGTTTTAACCGAAGACTTTTCGATTGAAAAGCCGCCACTTTACACCTGATCTATCGGTCAGATATGTTAATCAAGAAAATCCAAGAGATTCTTTAAATATTATTTTCTCAATTGTGACTATAGCTCTTTAGAATGATCTTATTTATAAATAAAATAATTTAGAATGATCTAAAAGTGCTTGACCTAAGCAGGATTAGAACCCACCTACCTTTGGTTAATTAGCTATATCCATATCAACTTAACAACTTGGATCCTACGATTAAATATGTTGGAACAGTGGGATATTATTATATTTTAATTATCAGAATTTGATTTAATAAATTCCACTTTGAACCAATACATGAGATATAGTACTACGCCTTAAAACATGTTGAAAAGTTTTAGAATTTGAATAGATACAATTTGTATTAAGGTATGTTTGTATCTGTGAGTTATATTATTCAATTAAATTATTTGTTTATATTGTTATATTTATGTCTTTTTATAAAATATTAAATATTGGTTGATATTGATATAAACTAAAGACAAATGATAGCTGAGTCAAATGAAAAACCAGATAAAAGTTTTTTTCTTTACTTTAACTGGGATTGGAGACCCTGCCTCTTGATCAGTTTTTTAACCAATGTGCCACTCAGCAAATATGTATTAATTATAATAATTTATACAAGGTAAAATAGAAAGCAAGAGAAACAGGTAGAAAACAAATGTCGTGGCTTAGAAACATCCGAAACTAGACAGATATTAACACAATAGGGGAATTAGTACATAGTGCGCAATGCATAGAAGAGTATGCCAACATCATTGCAAGCCTACAGTAACATGTGATCGCTTATCATCCATTAGTGGATTCGCAGCTCTATAATATGTTTCATCCCTTAATTTGATAAAATATATTCGTCCCATGCTCTAAATTCTAAAAGGATTAAATAACTTTCAATGTAATAGGAGACTGTCTACAAACAAATTTTTGAACTATAAAATTTCAAAAGTATGAATCTGCTTTTAATAGAATTTCAAACTTATTTCAACTATCATCGCCTCTACGAATGTTAGTTGAACTACAATTACGTAATCCCACTATGTCAATAAGTAATGTAAAATTGTGTTAAAATATCAATAGTAGAAATAACGTATTTTACTTCATTCTTATAACTCATTTTATTAAATTATAACGAAAAATATATTAAGGGAATTATATTTTATTAATTTTATTAATTTATTATTTCTAAATGTTAAAAAGGAAGTTGTTAGGTGGTCAGTAATTATAATCTGGTTCACTAAAATTCTTTGATTATTTTTCGACTCAACCCAACAAATTCAATCCTACGTGGATTGTCCCACTTCATATAAATATTCTGAAATGAGGAATACCTGAAAAAATTACATTAAAATAAGAAATAAGACTCTGTGGAGTAACACTTCTCAGAGAGGAATCACCCCTTCACATAATGTGGAATTTCTCTAGAAGGTAAAGATTTTTTGGAAAAGGACATAAAACCCCGGGGGTTGCATTTCTAAAAAAGTGAAAATATAAAAATTAAAATTGTTAATAATAATTTGAAAAACGTCAATTTTTTTATATCTAGCAATAAAACCTAAAATATGTCATACATTAACCAAAGAGCCTTGCTAATTAAATTCTCTAAACTTTTTATATTATAAAATTAAATTCCAAAAAAAAATTAATGTTAAAAATAAAAATTTTAATTTCTTTTATACTTTAATATTCTGAAAGTTCATTACTACGTAATATTAATAAGTTCAAAAACCAAATAAATTTCAATTGAAAATAGTTTTCCAACATTTACTTTTTTAGAACATTTTCAAAAACTTTTGAAAATTTTTCAAGTTTTACTCTGTCCCTCTGCCTGTTTAACTGTTTTTTACATAACCTGTACAATGTTAACAGTAAAGCAGTATATCTTCGTTCTGAACACGTCAAAAATCGATAGTCGCTTTTACTAGGTTTATAGATAAATATATAAAAAATTTATGCAGTTGTGTCCTACGATAATTTAATTTACCGTTATTCGAAACTCAATTTATGTCAAATTTTTGACATCTCATATCTTCTGAACGGTTTAAGCTAGTAACTTGTAATTATGGGAGAAGTTAAATCTTTATAAATTATGAGAAATGAATTTTAGTAAAACCTTTTTGGAACGTTCACTATTTAGAAGCTTTTAGAGGCCAAAAATTTAAATTTTGATATTTTTAAACATTTGTAACTTGAATACATGATGGATATGAGCATCAATAGTGTGAATTTTTCATAGACTAGACCTGTTATACATCATGTATTACCATATATTTCAGATATGTATTGACAGACATCCTTAATAATAAAATTCTCAAAACAGAGCAAAATTTTCCGGCAAATCACAATTTAATTCTTTGAACAAAAAATTTTTAGACTCGCTATGGGAATTGGAGTCTTGAGAATTAGCACCATCCTTGAGAATCAGCATAAGTTAGAAAAATTTTGGAGCCTTCTCTATTCACAGGCTATTACAACTTAAAAATTTAAAATTCCTTTCTTTTAAAAATCAGTAACTTAGGCACATGTATACATAATTCCTACGTTAAACGTTAACTTTGAAGATCCAACTTATTATTGTGGGACATGTTACTAGGTTTACTTGATTGCACGGGGCTTATATTTTAAATGTAGATTTCATTATTATTTATAATTTATTATTTATGTTTTTCACCCAAAACACATTATGAAACATTGCGTAATTTAGAAATTGTGCTTTTTTAAAATACCCTGGGGCATTTTCATTACTTCTTCATACAAAACAAATCAATTCAAGATTAAAATATCCAACATTGAAATTTACAAAATATTTTTGTTAGTCAAATTAGAAAAATTCTTTAAAAATTTTCATAAAAATATTCATTTGTTTTATTAAATTTTTAATATAAAATTTTTTTTATATGTACCTACTTCTTTTAAATTTACTTGGTTCAAAGTTCATTCTAAAATTTATTATTTTTGTAGTAATAATTCTAGACTTTAATAAAAAAAAATTTAATAAAACTTAAATTAAAAATTGAAATTTTAAAGGATAAAACTACATTATTTACAAAAAAATACAGAATTCCATTAAAATTTTTTTAAAATTTATATTTCATATGTCAACAAAAATATGTTTATTAGAATTTCATCTAGGTTAGTTACTATTGAAGCCCTAAATACACTATTTCAACTTTAATAATTAGGGACTTGCAATCCATTTAAAACTAATTTTTATTAAGAGGGTAGAAAGACTTTTTAAAAACCCACCTTGATACAAAAGTTACTATGTATCATCATGTGTGATATGTTAGAAAATATCTTGGCGAGCTCTTAACTTCTGCTTGAAGGCAATATTGTTTCAACTGCTTGGCCCCACTTAGCCCTGCCTCGGAAATAAAAGCTATTATCAGTTCTATAAAATTCCCGATATATCATTATGTGACCGTAGAGTATCGTAGGATTAAGAAAATCTCAGCAAGTTCTACAACTTTAATTTTTAGACTATGATTCTGGGCCGCTGATTGGGTTTTGGAGAAGTTTAAAATTTTGTCTCTTTAGAATTTCATGCTATTGGATTAAATGTTTTTAATCTTTACTATTCAAGGACTATACTGGTTAATAATTACTAGTAGTAATGGTAAGTACTGGTAGTACTGGTAAGTACTGGTAGTACTGGTAGTACTGGTAAGTACTGGTAGTACTGGTAGTACTGGTAAGTACTGGTAGTACTGGTAGTACTGGTAAGTACTGGTAGTACTAGTAAATACTGGTAGTACTGGTAAGTACTGGTAGTACTGGTAAGTACTGGTAGTACTAGTATGTACTGGTTGTACTGGTAATAAACTAGTTGGTACAGTTAAATACTGGTAAAGTAATGGTACCTTCCAGTACAAGCAACAATACTTAAATTTTACTGAATATATTTCATGGTAAGTACTGATAGTACTTGTAAGTAGTGGTAGTTTTTTGGTAGTACTGGTAAGTACTGGTAGCACTAGTAGTACTGGTAAATACTAGTAGTACTGGTAAATTAAGAAGTAAGTTTAGTTAAGTACCGGTGAAGTAATGATACCTTCCAGTAACAATACTTAAATTATATTGAATATTTTTTTTTCAGTATCAAGACTGGCACTGGACTTGTACTAGTACTTGAAAAATGCCAGCTCTGTTAATATATGTTAAAAACAAACAAACTAAAATGACCATTTAAACAAGTTTTTTTAACCATACATTGTCAAATTAATTTATCTAAAAACCCATTTTTAGCACAGTTATTTCAAAAATGTCAAGCCGTCCCTCTGTGTTCTTAAAAAAATTCTATACTTTAAATTTAAAGATAAATTTCATAAAAAATAACAGTAATTATTGGGTTACATATAAATATATAATACAGCTCTAAATGTATGAACTGCAATCTCTTATAGTTGATAAAATATCTTTAAAGTTATATAAACCAAGGTTTAATAATTTTTCAATTTGAAATTAGTCAGCTATTCTTCAAGAACATGAACACTCGGTATGCTCAATTTCGGTATTTAAACTTATTATGCCAGAATACCCTAGAGAGTTTAGATCATACACTCCTCTAGCTTAAAATCCAGCTTCTGGGCACCTAGAACCTGGATAACTCTTCTAATTTTGGAAAGTCAAATAAAAATATTATTTCAATTGAATTTTTAATATTAGTTTTTTGTATTTAATAAAAAAAAATTGTTTTTAAGGTTTTTTTTTACCGTTTTAATTGTCAAATATTTATACTAGTCTATTTGTTTATACTAAAGTCATAACTTAGAATTTTATATTTTATATTAAAAAATTTCAATAAAAAATGAGTTTTTAAACAAAATAAATAAATGGCAAAAATATTATTTTAGGAATTGCAGAAAAAAAGTATTTAAAAATAAAAAATTAAAAAATTAAAATATTTGTTTGAAAGTAGTTTTTATTAACATATATTTTTTTAATATTCAGATTAATATTCCCAACTTTAGCCTTTCTCTGAATTCTGATTTTTTTTAAAACATTCATCAGTATATTTACAAAAAATCTCCTAATTGGAAACGTTTGATACGAAACACAAAATCCCGAATTTTAATTAAATCAAATCAAAATCCCAAAATTCAAAATTGATTTTCTTCATATTAAAATGTCAAAATTTTAATAAATGTCAAAATTCCATAAAAGTAAAGACAAATGTCAAAATTTGATACTTTCGTAAGAAATCCTGTAGACATTGACATACTTTAATTATTGATTTTAGAGTTGGATTCATAATCAGGATTATACATCTTTTCCAGTATATGATTTGGGAGAGATTTACAGTATTTTACAAAATCAGGATTGCCATTAAATTTTGGACTTTTTTTAATTGTTTTTGTGTTTTGGGTTTACGTACCCAATCCCTCCTTAGTTTGCGATAAACCGACCTTTGGTTGCATTATGGGTTTATATCTCGGATTGCTTGCGTATATAATAACTTCGTAATTCTTTAACCCAGTTAAAATTTGACCATAACATCAAAACTAGATCTATTTTAGACTTTTCACTCACAGAATTTAAACCCTGATTAAAGCTTAAATAATTTATTAATTAATCATTGATTTTGTTACATTAAATTAATAAGAAGATGATATATTCTAATAAACTTTATTCAATCTTGTCACTTCATCAGTCATCATCATATTATTCGTATTAGTGCCTGAGGAACCTTTTTAACACTCAACTGTAATGCGAAGCTTTCAGAATCGATTTTACCGTTGGCCTTGTCCAAAGTTTTGATTCATAAAAGGACTGTGAAACTTACGAATCAGAACACAGAATCTAATGTTAGTCTTGCATTAAAGCTTACTGTAGTTCTTGAATTAAAAGCTTATAACCCATTTATTGATCACATATTTTCAACTACGTTAAATAAGAACGCTTCTCTTATAAGTCTTTAAAACCCAACCAGTTAAATGAAACAACTTGACCTTATGATCATTTATTAATAATAAAAAAAATATATTCAAATAAATCCTAGATATTTACAATTTAATAAAATAAAAATTTATAATTTAATTTTTATTCATAAAAAAATAAGGCAATAAGGAAATATTTAATAAAATTATCTTTATGACGTAGGACAAGCATTTCCCAATCTATTATTTTACTTCAATGATATGAAATCAAACCGAATTTTCCAAATTTAACTTAATTATCTTTTAAAATTTTGAATTTATTTTAGAAATAAAACATAAGTAGCATGTATATATATATACAAAATATGTTATAAATTTGTAAGATTTATTAAGAAATGAACCTATTTTTCATTAAAACAGAGTCAAGTATTGAGTGGATTTGGAAATGGTAGTAAAAAATTGTATGAATAAAAAATAAATTCCATATTTTTATATTTTGAAATTTGTTTTCTTATCAAGGTCAAATTATTTATAGCTAATTATCTTAAATTTTTGAATTTTTTAAATTTTTTACATTTTATACATCTTATAGATAAATATCGATCAGTTTTATTTGATCAGAGCTTAACAACCTTAATTCAACTGTACACAGAAATATTTCCTATTCAAAGCAGAAACAATCTTTTAGGTCAAAGTTGCAGACCCTATTTGCGCAAAATTAGACATACAAAGTTCACAAAATAGGCTTCCGTCAAAAGTTAGATTTAAAAGGATTAACAGACAATTTTTGACTAAACTTGGACCGAAAAGGACTTAAACCATTTAGCACGTCTCGAAAAATAATGTTGGAGCTTCAAATGACTGTGGCAAAAAAAAATTTCTAAAATAGCTCATACTAATTTCTAAGCATCTAACTGCTCCCAAAATTTCAAACTTAACTGCCTTCTAACTGCTTCAATTTCTGACTTAAGCCGTTCACATGATATGAGAGGTTAAAAATTTTTAAAAAGTTGAGTTTTTTCTAAATTAAAGTACCGAAACATTTTAAGGCTCTTAAAAGCATCTATCTTTTACCGATTCTGGGTTATTTTGACATATTTATTCGGAGTTAAAATTTTGTTTCTTTACGGACGGACGGACGGACAGAATGAAACTATATAGGCACATTTTTTTCAAATATTTACCCTTTCACTCTAGCAATTTAAATATTAAACCTATTAATTTTTCGTAAGTAGTCTGTTATTTTCTGCAGGAAGCCTGAAGTAAAACTCATAATAAACAATTATACACATTTTTCAAAACTGAATTAGATCCTATTCAAAGGCACCACATAACCTTCACAAAGTGAATAAAACCTGTTTTAAAATCATTCAGCATTTTTGCCAATGTACAAGAGTAGAGTTTAGGTACAGATAAAAACGTAGAAATAAATCCAAGATGTATTGTAGCTTTTTTTCTTGCATAATGTGGTCTGTATAGTAAAGTCTCATTATTTTATATGACAGCCCACCCCTTCTTCCTAGTCCAATTTTGGTAAGTCTGCAAAGCCGTTCTGTATTTTGAAAAAAAAAATCAATCACACCAAATTTCATTAATATCGGTTGAGATTTTTATGAATTCTTAAAACTTGACATTCCCTAAACTCCTGGGAGCTCTTGTACCATGATAATATAATCAATATATAAAAGCTACTCTTCATAGATACCCAGCAATACTGTATCAAATTTGCGCTCATTCAAATGATTATAACACGAAATTTCTCGAAAATCTGGTGTTTTTTGTACAGGAGACACCAAATCCCATGGTGCGATTTATCCAATCTACGAATTTAACCTTACTTTTGACAAATGAAGCTTTTATACCAAATTTATCAAAATCAGTTAAAATTTAAGCGTTTTATCGTGTTCACAGACACACATACATACACACACACGAACACACATAATAAAAATTTAAAAAATTTATGCGTTCCCGACAAAATAGAACAACTTTTGACAGGACAGAAAAAATTCAATTTCTTTATAATGGAGAAATGTTAATAAATGGTACGCCAACATTAAGTTACTCTTGGCTTATTAAACATATTATATAATATAAAACATTATAAATTATTAAATTAATAATATATAAATAAATTTTTGTTGTTTTTTTATTTTCATCAATAAATTATTGAAAAAATAAAAAAATTTTCTGTTTTTTTTTTGTAACGGAATTAAAATAAAAACAATAACAACAAATAAATAGAAAATGTAATAAATAAAAAATACTGTTATTACTTTTTGTTTTTTTTTTTTTTGTTTTCATTTGCAATTTTGTTTTTCTTCTCATTCTTTTTATCATTTTGCTAGATACACACACATTTATACTGACATATTAAATGATAATTCAATACATGGATTTGTAAATAAATTGACAGCAATGTTTGTTTATTTTTATTCTTTTTAAGTTTTTTTAAGTCTTTTTGTTTTTTATTTCAAATTTTTTTTTTTTGTGTTTCATCTTATTTCCGGATTAAAATTCGTGAAATACATTTTTCCAATATATATACATATATATATATTTATCTATAGAGATAAATAGCTATATACAAAATAGACATAGATCGATATGTAGATAAGTAGATATTACCCACAATAGAACATAAACAGGATATGTTCCCTTATCCGTTTGTTTAATAATAAAAAAAAACAAAAAACAAAAAATTTATTTCACAGATGTCCTTTTGTTTGTTTATTTTTTGATTTTTTTTTTTTTTTTTTCTGATAATCACTTCAATTGATAACTTTCCTGGATTAAATTGAAGGATTAGTAATGTTTCTAATTTTTTCTGAGGTTGAAATTGAAAAATAAAAAAACAACATCCTAAAAATATGCAAATAATAATGAAAAAAAAAAATTTGAAATTTTTTTGAAACGGAAACGTGTTTATTTGTTAGAACTCGGATATATGTACATATATATTGATTGTACAGACAATTAAATTTAAATTGATTTTTTTTATTTATGGTAGTTGAAAAAAATATTCAATAATTTTATTTTATTTTCAATTTATTTGAAATTTCCTAAAGATTTAAAAAAAAAATTCAATCAATGGAACTGGATTATAATATTGTTTAAATATTGAAGAAAATTTACTAGAATGGCAATTTTTAAAAATTCATGTGTTCTTAAAGATTATTTTAGTGGTTGCCACTCAATTTCTATATTAAACATTCTAAGCATTTATCTTTCTTACGGCTTTGAATATTTGAATCAATATAGTTCTATTAGTTATTATTTTGTATTATAATTGTAGGAAACTGATTTGATTAGCTTCTTT
>CAUJBZ010000309.1:0-14815 GCA_963082915.1 Dolichopus griseipennis | reverse complement strand
TCAGATCACGTAGTTTGGAAAACCTTTAAAGTTGTTATTAAACGAGTGTTCTTAGAAAACTCTTATTTTACTTCTATTCTTTTATCATAAAAATTAATTGCAATTTTAATTTCAACTCTTTCACTGTTACCTTGTTTTTTGTGCTTTTAATAAATTTTACTTTTGGGTTTTCAACATTTTGGTGTGACAACTAGCATAATTTTTCGTTCATTTGCATTTTTTTGTTTTTTTGTTTATTTGAACAAATTTTTGTCTCAAATAACCTATTGTTTCATTAAAACTTTTTTGTGTTTTTTTTTTATTTTTATTTTTTTTTTTTAAGAGAACTCAAGTGTGTGTTTTTCTACGAAATTTGAATTTGATCTTAGTGCTAAAAAATTTTACACCGATTTGAAATATTTTTTTTTTTTAGGATATCTTAAGGTTTGTTCGTGCACTGTATTTAAAAAAAAAAATAAGAACAATTGCACATTTTAAATCGTATATCCTTTTAAATGATAATGGCATTAATATATATTTATATATATATAGATACATAAGGAATACATAAGGATAATATTATATAATGTAAGTATTGGTTTTGTTATTTGTTTATGAGAATTTTTAAAAAACACTTCAATATGTAATTTAATGTTTTGTTGTTCTTTAACACCTTTGCTTCCGGCATAAATTTTGTGAAGAATGTGTTTTAATTCTTTAAAAAACAAAACAAATAAAATTTTATATTTTTTGGTTTTTTTTTTTTGCTGTTTTTTAAATGTTAAAAACTTTGTTTTCAGTAATTGAGACGCCATTTTCTAATTTTCTTAATTGTAATTTGGCTTTAATTAATTGTGAAAATACACTGAAGCTGCCATTCTTAAAATATAATTGGTTTAACTCGCATTGAAAATTAGATTCAATGGATTTTAGAAACTAACAAAGGGATGGGTAAAACAAAAATAAGCCTGTGACTGTACCTTATTCACACACCTTAATATCAACTATATAAAATCAATGTCTTGATGAATGAAAAAGTCATAAGTGGAAAGTAATAAATTGCGAAACTTTTATGTTCTATATCATATTTATAGAATTCAATTTCGAATCTTAGCACAAAATTGGCATTCCATTTTCAAAGAGTCTTCAATTTTTTTATATATCTCATACTTTTTCTTACCTTACAGCCAATCTTCTTTTATTTAAATATTTTTAACAAAGATTAATTAATTAATGTTTAAATTTGTCAATATTTGTTTAGAAATATACGATTGACAGCTTAATAAATCTATCTATCTATAAACTATAGGTATTATATTATACGTGTACATGTGAAATTGGGAAGGAATTTAGAACAAGAAGTAGAAATAAGTTAAAGGATTACTGGTTATGCTTATTTATATAGAAAAATAAATCATGGCAGTTGGCTGTATAGAATTAAGAACAAAGCCTTTCTTAAAATTGTTTTAATGTGTGTGTGTCACTCGAAAAAGAGTTAATTATATCCCAACTACTGTATCATAAAACTTCGTTGGCCATTATAAGCCCTGATAACCCAGAAGTAGTGCAGAAGTACTGAATGGAAGTACTTCTTTTCTATAGAATTTAATATGAATTGTGGGAAAAAATTAATTTCAGTAGTGAATGAAAGGAGTTTTCAGTACTTTTTCAGTGGTAAATGGAAGTAGTTCTTTTCAATACTTTTTCAATAATTAGTAGTGAATATAAGTAGTTTTCTCAATTCTTTTTCAGCATTCAACTAATATTAATTCTACTATTTGCTAAAAATTATTAGAAAAATTAAACAAGATAGGTAAGTATTTAGTAGTTTTGTTTTATTCAAAATTTTTTAACGCATAAATTTAATAATAACTTTTACCATTTACGTCTTAACTTCCAATTACATTTAATTACTAAATATAGAAAAAAGTAACTCTCTATTAAACATTAAAGAAAGCGATATTGAGAGTAACTGAACTAAATTGTTGTTTCATTCATTTCGCTTAACTGCAGTAGTGATTTACAACTTCTTCAGTACTAAATAATCAGCATTTTAAAATTACCTCTACAAAAACAATTTTTTATTCTATAAAAGTGTAAAAATTTTTTGTATGCGATCGTAACTGCTGAACTCAGGTTATCAGGGAAATTATATTTTAATTACCTTAATTAAAGAGAAATTTAGCAAATTTTGAGAAAAAACGTATACCTACATACATAATACAACATTTAAAATTTGAACGCAACATAATAAACGTTTTAATTTATGTAATAATTAAATATTTTATAATTTTTTTAAGAATAAAAACATTGTTGCATAAACAAGCGAAGAATTTAAATTTTTGTTAATAAATATTCCAAAAAAAAAAAAATTAATTTTAATTTCATAAAAATTTTTTGTTAATTATTTAAATGGAATTTAATAGTGAAAAATCTGTGTGTTTTGCAGTTTTAAAATTGCTTAAAGCACAAATATGTCAAAAAAAAAAAAATAATATTATTTATGTATTTGTATGAGTGTATGAGTGTATGAGTTTTTTTTTATATTATCAACTAAAAATGAAATAAAATATTTTTATGTTTTTCAAATTTATTTTACTGTAAACAGATAAAAGTTTTGTAGATTTTTATTTTTATGGTTAAAACAAACAATTAAACAGTTTTATTTCGTTAGTTACCGTTATTTGTTTTTTTTTTTTTTTTGTTTATAATAAAACTTAATATACACACATTTAGTTACTATATTGTTTGTTTGCTGCTTTTTGTTAATAAACATTTTGAATGCGATTTTTTTTTGTGCATATATGTGCACACACTTGTGCATATATGTAGTAATATAAAATAAATAAAAAGGTATGTTATAAATATATTAATATCTATAAAATATCTATATTTTATGCAATTTAATATTAAATATGTACATATGTACGCCTTAAAAGTTTACTTTAACTACGAAATATAAAAAAAATTACAAACTTTTTTTTAAACAATTATGAAGTAAAAAAAAAGTTGAAAAAATAAAAAAAAATATTCATGTTTTTCACTTCAGCAAACAAAAATATCACCTGGTTTTAAAGTGTAATTTGCAAAATTAAAAACAAAAATATAAAATTTTCGCGTTTTAAAACTAAAAAAAAAAAAAAAATTAAAAAAAAACATTCAAAAATGTTCAAAAAATATTTTTTTATTTTATAATGAACCAAACAGAAAAATTAAAAAACTCTGAAAGCTGAAAATATATATATATATATATTTATATGTATAAAAGTTGAAGCAGCGTTGGTGTAACTTTGTAAGCTGCTGAATTTAAATTGAATGTGGATGCATAACAAACAACCATAAAACAAAAATAAAAAATAAAAACAGAAAAAAAAAAACACAAAAATAAAATGCAAAAACAAAAACCACATTAAGACACAAATTCTGGGTTCAACAGTTTCCTACATAACCGAATAAGTACGCTATTCAGACAGTAGTTATTTTTTTGTTTGCTTCTGTGTTTTTTAACAATTTTTTGAATTTTTTTTTTTTTTTTTTTATTTTTTATTTTTTTTTTAACAATTTTCCTTTCGACTTCTTTCTCTGTGTTAAGAGATCCTTAAAAAAGACGCATACATAAATTATTATAGTGAAAAAGAGAATCTATAGATATACACAGATATATATGTATGTAGATATAAATAATCATAGGTATATTTATATATATATATAAATAAATATAAAAATTAAAAAGATACCATTGTATGTCTATTAAAATAAATGTTCATAAAATGAATATAAAAAAAAATTGTATGTATTAACTTGCATCTTTATTTAAAAAAAAAAAAAAATTAGTAAAATAGAATGGAGTAAAGTATTTTGTATCTTCAGTTTAAAATTAATATTTTGTTTTTGATAATTTTATTTAAAAAAAAAAAAACAAGAAAAAAAACAAATTTAAAAAAAAAAAAATTTGGTCGATTATTATTATAAAAGTAATAATATTATGCTTGCAACTATGATACGATGTAATTTTTTAAATGCTTCTTTTAAATTGTTGTAAAATTAATTATAGATTTCGATTCTGAATTCATAGTTGATAATGAAAAAGACATTTAAATGGATTGAATATTGTTTCTGAGTAGGGTGGGGCCTACTTGGACTGAATTGAAATGCTTGTAATATTTTCCTTTAATTTTTTTTACAGTTAATAAAGAATTTTATAAAATTTTATAATGTCATCATACTCATTCAAGAATGTGTAAAAATTGTTGAATTTTATTATGTTTTGAGATAATTAATTGTTAAATACATATAGAAAGTACCGTCAGCATTTTATAACTGCAATGGTTCCTAGAGTAAACGTGATAAGAAGCTTAATGACACGTTTCAAGGATTAAAATTCAGTAGCTTATGAAACAAATGATGAAACACCGAACATATTTTGGATTTTTTACGTACTACTCAAATTCACATCTCCAGAACATTGTACTGACGCATTCCAAAAATATTTCTGAGAATGTTTCCACATAAAATTAAATTGGCTCAAGAACTATTGCTACAATATACAACGGCTATAATATGCTAATAGATCCATTTTGCTTGCGACAGAAAATTTCAACTTTTTGAATAATCTCAAATTTGAACGAGTTTAGGTCGACAAAACATAAAACATTCTGGAACTAAAACGGAACATTTGTAAAACCGGAATCGATATTGTAAAATTGGAATCACAAAAGTTACGCAACTTAATACAAAATGTGTCAAAAAGAGTCATTAACTGCAAAAAAAAGGAAAGTAGAAGTTATTTAAAAAAAAATGTAATTTTTTACACTTAGATTAAAAAAAAATTTAATAACTTAAATTAAATAAAATAAAAAAAGTTATATAAACATTTCAAATTTCGCAATTAATATTAAGCTGTATTTCAATAATTATTAAGAAAGGTTTGCTATTTTCAAAAATATTTCAGGTACAGACTTTTAGATAAATAATAGAGGATTTAGAAACAAAACCGATGTAAGAGGAGTTCTTTTATTAATATGACAGATTTTTTTTGAAAAATGGGACATTTCTATTGGAGGAGAAACTTTTTGATCGGAACTTTAGTTAATTTCTTAAAAACATTTACCAACCAACTTTAGACCATCTAAAAATATCCACCGAGTAGAACGTCGGTTATGAATACTTGAAACGTTCCTAGTGTTGCGTTATAATTGTTTGCCATGGAGTTTTTGATAGTTTATGATTTGACCTTTTCATCCAACCTTCTACACAACTATAAACTGGGTGTCTAGAATTTTGTATTATGTCGAGATAATCTAATGAAATACATCTTAGGTCAGATCTTTTATAGAAATTACTCTATTTTATATAACATCATCTCAAAACCATCTTTTTATAATTATTGTATTACGGCATAATTTTTTATTACAATCC
This sequence comes from Dolichopus griseipennis, assembly GCA_963082915.1. Taxonomy (NCBI): domain Eukaryota; kingdom Metazoa; phylum Arthropoda; class Insecta; order Diptera; family Dolichopodidae; genus Dolichopus; species Dolichopus griseipennis. The sequence continues at coordinate 9,418 of CAUJBZ010000309.1, read as the reverse complement.
AACTTGTATTAAAAAAAAATTGAAGTGTTTTAAAAATAAAATAGTTATGTCCTATTTTAAAATAATTATTTAAAGATTTTCTTCTAGTTTTATAAGTTTTTCATTTTATTTTTTTATTTAAAAAATTGCAACACGCGTATTAATTCGAAAATTTTTTTTCTTCATCCCGGATAATGCCTTAAAAAACACCAAGAATTAAGATTGTTAGACAACTTTTGCTTTTATAAGTGTTAACGTATAACTTATTAAAATAAAAACCAGATTCTTGAAGAAACTTTGTATATAAGAAAATTTGTAAAAGTAAAATAGGAAAAGAGAAAAATTATATTGTATTATAATCACCAAAGGAATTAACCTCAATACATAAGTTGAAATATATTTAATATTTGCTTCAAAAATTTTCTAAGGATTTCTGGAAACAACAACAAAAATAAGAACAAGATAATTGCATGTGTGTGTTAAATAAAATGATAAGAAAATAAAGTTTGAAAACATAAAAAAAAAATTAAAAAAGCAATAATGAAATGGAAACAACAGAATTATACAATATACTTGTACTTGGATATAGATACATACCAATTCCTTAGAATAAAAGATATATTCAAATGTTTCTATATCTGAAATATATACAAAAGTCTGTGTTTTATTTCATTTTTTGAATTTTCAATATTAATTTTTATTTTAAAAATTTTTTTCAAGTATCTGATAGCTTTTTTTTTTTTTTATTTTTTAATTGTATATTCTTTGTTCAAATTGCAATGGGTATTCTGTTATATGTGGGTATTCATTATACACATATATCTATAAAATTTTGTTTTTCAGGATTTTATACCCAAATGATTTTATACACTTTTTATATTTTTGATTTAAATGAAGATTTCAATAGAAAACAACGTGTTATCATTATAAGAAATTGTACAACCGCATGCTTGTTAAATATTTTTTAAAATTAATTTTAAATTTTCATTAAATCATAATATGTATTTTAAAAATTACTTTGTCTTAAGTTTACTTCAATCGGATTATTAGCATGGAAGTTGAGTACGATTCTCTGCGAAACTTTCGATATTTTCCACCAAACCCTCGAAACTATTGATTAAATTTAGATATTTAGTGTAACCCCTCGTTTTTGGAACTCATCTTCAATCGAAAATCATAAGATTAAAAATCAGAATTGTGATAGCAAATCTATTTGAAGGTTAAAATAATAAAATCTATGGAGTATGAAGCATGGTCCTATGGTTCTAATTTAAAAAAATTATTTTTAATAATATTCATAGATAATTGTACAAAATTAAGGTATTCGTAGGAGTATAGTCTGATACTATCTGCTATATATGTTTGGGTTATTCCCAAAGATTTGTACCTCTTTCGATCCACGGTCTTACTGAACAACTTTTTAAAAAATGTCGAAATAAATCCAAGATCGATTGTATTTATAAGCTTTTCCTCATGGATAATCTTTTTTGTATTGTAAAGTCTGTTTATTTATAATGGGAGCCCTCCGATCATGTGACCTTTCATTCGAATTCGTCGAAATTTTAATGAAATATTAAAACTTAAGATTTCCGAAACTCCTAGAATCTCTAGACTAAATTATACTAGAGTCAATTTATGAAAGCTCCTCCACTGAAAGCTACATGACCCACCAATAGTCTATGTACCAAATTTGAATTTATTTTGACTGTCTGAAGTCATGATGTCTCGAAAAGACACGTGTTTTTGTATCAGAGACTCCTGATTTCGATGTCCGATTTGACCCATCAACGAACTTAATCTTACTAAGGAACTTATAACCTTTTCTTCTATATTATTAATAGTGAAAAAACACTAAAATAGTACTATATTAATCAAATATCCAAGAAATATCTTTAAATATTTAACTTTAAAAATATCTATCTAAAGTTGGCGCTTTTTTTAATGTTAGACAAAAATCCAACTTAAAAAGCAATAAAATAAAATACAACAATTTTATCATGGCGCTTGATTTTCCAACAACAAGACACTCCTAAAAGTTTTTTATTTTTTACATTTATCTGATTTGGAAGATACTAAAATTTTATTAATATTTTGTATACCTAATATAAATTTAATTTGTAAAATAATTTTAAGATTCCATTTTAATCCCAATGTAATTGATATGCAATAAACAATTTTATAAGTAAATTTTATTATCATTCAATACATTTAAAAATGAAAAAAAAATGAAAACCCATTAAATATAAGTAACATTTATTGACGTGAAATAAATTAGAAAATTAAAATATATATTGAAGGTATCTTATAGATTGAAATCATTGAAATCATAAGATATATTAAATCTATTTTTTTAATTATAAATTTTCCAATCAAAAATTAAAATTTATACCATATACAAACAAACCAAAAAAAAAAAAAAAAAAACAAACAAAAAAACCAAAATTTTTCTAACCTAAATTCTATCAGATTCTTTTTAATCTTTTATCTATTATATTATAAAAAAGTGTTTATTTTGTTTATGAAATTTTAATTCATTTTTAATATTTTCAATTTCTTCTTCTTTAGTTTCTTTTTACTTTTAAAAAAAATTTTATTTTTCAATGTTTGGAAATTATTCCGAAAGCGTTCGTAAGAAAATTATGTAACAATCAAATAATTCGCAATTTATTTTTAAAACTTAAAACTTTGAGCTTTAGCGTAATATTCACTATCTTTTATTGAATATGCTATAAAGAATATAATAACGGTACTTTCAAATATTTCGACCAAATTTGACTTTCGGAAATATGCTATAAAATCACACTAAAACTAGGGAAGCTTTAGTTCGAAAACTTTTCTATACAAGACATTTTACTCGTTCTTTATAATTAAGTTTATAAATATGTCTAATTTAAATCTAAACCGTGTACAAGTGTACCAAAAGAAGAGTTCGCTTGTTAAAGTCTACATTAGCTTTCAAAGTACTTGCTAAGTGTTGATAAGTTTATAAATATGTGTATATTGTACATTATATTTATTTAAATTAATTATAATATATTTTTATTCGAAACTTTATATATAATTTGATTTTTTTTAATCTAAAGCGTTGTTCACACTATCAATTTTTCCCATCAGTATCTTTGAAGTTAATGACTGATCGATATGAGTGTAGAGTAGAGAGCACACTATCAGTTTTTGCATTATCGTGTATTAAAAGTAGTATTTTAGTATCTTTGGTATCAAATAGTGGGAATTAATTTAAAATGAGTTTGGGAAAAGCATGTGATCTTTAGTCTCACAAAGCAAATTAAGTAAGAACGCACAATCAGATTAACTGCGATAGTACTAATGTGAAATATCCAAAAATTTCTCTCCTGTCAGTTTCTATCTGATTATCAGATATTTGTATACAAACTGTCAATGTTTTTTGAAAGTTATTCCGAAAAGTGAAGAAACTGATGGTTACATTCAAAGTCGGTACACCAATTCGATTTTTCGAATATATATATACATATATAATAATTTGATCATTTAAAGAAAAACTTGGTTGTACAAATTTCATTCTTTTCTAATTAATATTCGTCTGTAAATCTCAATACATTATATGTATGTATATATATATACGAAAGTGTACATATATATACTTCTGCATTAAAAACGCCGTATGGCGCTCTCAAATTGTATCCAAAAAAAAAATTTTATTTTCTACTTGAATATTTTATTTTGTTGTCTCTTTCTGTCCTTGTTTCTGGTTTTGGTTTTTTTTTTGGGTTTTTCTCTTTTTTGTTTACTTTACCTTATGTTTTTTTTTGTTTTTTTATTTTTTTTGTAAATTTTCCTTCACATTATTAAAAAAAAAAATTTTCTTTGAAATTTTTGTATTTAAATTTTTTTTTGTTGCCCCGCTATTCTTTTATGGAAAAACAAAAGGATCTCTTTGGAATTTGATACCTTACACCTTCAAAAATTACTGTCTGGATTAATTTTAAGTGTTATACATACATACATACATTTATGTATACTAATGATATATTTTGTATATAGGTTTTCTTACCACTTCCTTTTTGATATGGTGATGATGATTATGTTTAATTTAAAAATTCATAATAAGAAGAAAAGTAAGTCTTGAAAAGTGAGAGGGTAAGAATTTTAAGTTAAGAATAAGTCGGGAATTCAAAAGAAATGTTTTGTCTCTTTTAATTTTCATAATTTTTTTTTTTTATGATTTTTATGAATTTTTTTTTTTAATGCATTCGTTTTTAAATTGCCACATCCTATCATTATAAATATTTCAACAAATTATTATTTTACTTTTAATACGATGTGCATCAATTAAAACTGGATTATCAAGGTCTTAAAATAAAATTTGCATAAATCTTTTGCAAATTCATTAATAGGAGATTGCAAAACAAAGAGTTAATGGGTAGAAAGTATTAGATAGAGAGGTATTGGTATAATCTAAATAAATTTAAGATAATTAAAACTGTGCTAATAAAGATAGGCCAATGGAATTATATCAACACTTACAGGTAATAAACTATAGTATTAATTATTAAAATAGTGTTTTATAGATATTATGTACAGGGCAAAAACCTGTTCTAAATAAATAAGAAAATAAATTTCAAAGTTTTCCAATGAAAAACAAGGAGGAGAACAAATGTCTCTACACAGTTGGCGACACACAGCTTTTAGAAATTCGTTTAACATATGCATGCAACGTGGATTTGGAACCACATTTTTCTTCAAATGTGTTCCCTTAAGTTGGTAAATGTTTACGACTTAGATAAATTTAAGAAAAACTTTAAAATATATCTTCTAAATATCCCACACAATTTTCCCCATATCTTATAATTCTCAATTTCCTTAATCTTATTTCCAAAAACATCCCTACCATCGAAATTAAACTTTCGTTTTTTGAGTTCAACTTAATCCATAATACCCAAATCCTATCTCTTATTTCTTCTCCCGATCCTAAATCTAAAAACCAAAAAATACATATTCCAAACATATTCCAATAAATTCCAATAATACATATTCCAAAAAAATTGGGTGGTTTTAGTTGATTAAAGTCCAACACAACCCAGATAAAACACGTACAATCATTCTAAGTAGCTTTCGATGCTTTCTATTAACGTTGGTAAAAAAAAAATGAAAAAAAATTTGTATCACAGGTTCCACCCGAAATATTGTTTCAAAACGCACCCGTTTTTGATCTGTTTGATTCGCACACTACAAGGAACTATGGACAGTTTCTGTAGGATCTGTATGAAACTTCCTAGAAGGAAAATTAAAAAAGTTAATAAACTATATATATATTTCCGCAGAATTAAGCGTTATTGATTACAGACTGCGACCTTCTGTTCCTTGTATATGGCATAAATATGAAAAAATGTTGATAACTGATACAAGAATTATATTAGCATTTTTATTAGCATTATGTATTCGTTTTTGATTTACATAGGAAACGCACTAATAGAAAAGTGCAATGGTAGCTGGAGAAGCTGAATTTTGAAATTGAACTTTGGTAAAATATTAAGAAAAGCAAAAAGTGGAACCTGATAATAAGATTAAATTATTCTATCACAGTTAGCACAGTTATTTTAAGCTATCACATCCAATTATTTGTGTTTAAATGTTGCCTTAAAACCGTTTTAATAAAGTTGCCTTGGATACTGATAAGTACAAAATTTTAATACTTTGCTTGAAATTCTTGTACAAGTACAAATACATTTACAATTTTAATAGAATTTATTTGTTTATTTGTTTGATTTTGTTTGAATGCTATATATATACATACATAAATATTAAACAAATAAAATACGGTTTTTATTTGTATAAGGTACAAAAGAAAAATCAAACTCTATACATTCTTAACTATAAATTCAATAGGTTAATTGAAAATGAATTAATACAATATGGGATAAGTTTGCGGCTAGTTATGCAATTAAAAATTCAAATCAAATTCTTATTTCACAATTACAAATGAAACTTAATTATATTTTCACAAATTATATTATATATGTTTGTGTGTTTTTTTGAATTGTAGTGTAGTTTCATAATTAATTTTTCCACTTATTATTTTAAGTGTAAGGTATATAGCAGCTTTTATTACTAATGCATCCTGTGTTCTCCAATTTTTATGTATGTATATGTATATTGTATAAGTATTATTAGTTCATTATAAGAAGTAATTACAAAAAAAAAAAAAAATTTTACCTAAGGTTGCAAAAGATTTTATAGGAAAGATGCTAAATTAAAATTTTATATAAATTCTCATAGGAATTCTATTATACACAACAATGTATATTCTAATTATTAATATTTCATATACATAGATCATAATGAATCTAAACAAATGAATACATAGGGCTTCATGAAAATAGTCCAGATCTTAAATTATTTCCATATAGTGATGTAAAAAGCTCCGAAAAATTCAAAAATATTAACAGAGAATAAGTCCTTAAGCAAAGGTTTTTTTTATAGGTTAGGTTTACGAGATCTCAAAACTAACAACCTTTTCATTTTAATATTAGTACTTACTCTGTTAACAGAGGATGTTTTTAATTTGAATATAATTTTAAAATACCTCCCAGTTCAGTATCTGACATATCAATTTATGTAAAAGTGATGATCGATGGTAACACCAATACCTACAGTATCTGACGCCAGAAGGCACAAATGTCAATCAGCTGTCAAAGGTGTCAGAAGTCAACCGATTAAATTCAGTACATAATTGATAAAAGAAAAAACACCTTCCCTTTTTTGAAGCTGTACGTGGACGTAGCCACATCAGTATTTAAAAATTACTTAAAGAACATAATTTTAATATAAAATTATTGTGTTTAATTCCAATTCCCACATGTATATCTGACGGTGACTCAATGACGTTTTAATCATTGATAATACAAACAGATCCAGCAAATATGTGAGAATTATACTCTAGTCTGGACCAAATATAGGTTTTACATATTTGACGTAGCATACACCTGCTAAAGAGACCCAAGCATTTCCCAGATCTTTTGTAACAGAAAATACTTGATCAAAGCTTTAAATTAATAAGCATTAATTTTTGACATTTCTCAATTAAAAAAGTAAAATTTTTAAATATTTTGACATTTTCATATGGAAAAAATTGACATAAGAAATATGACAGAAATTAATTTTAAAGGCATGATTTAAACCATTTTATAAAGTCCTTAAATTTTAGGAGTTGTTTGTTTTTTCGGTAAAAATTCCCCAAAATTTTTTGTTTTAATTTTTGGGACTTTTTTCTTAAGGCCAATGCATACATTTTAACATAGGAAATAAGGTAAAAAGTTTATAAAGAAATTTAAATTTCTTATACCATCCCCACTAAAATAAATTTATTAAGTGATAGAAAAAAAAAATGTTCATATTCTCTCTCATTATATCACTGCTGCAACGGTGTGTTGTTAGTTAAACACTTCATTTTTAAGATTTTTTTTTTACACTTATTATAGTTTCCTAAAATACTTAAAATAGGTAATGCATCCTTTATATAGGCTATATGAATATAAGTATATACCAATTATATATATGTATGCATATATACTTAACGTAATTAATATTCATATTGAAATGCACTTCATAGTGAGGTTAATAGAATATGATGTATAAAAAAATTAAGGAAGTTGAATAATTTCTAAAGTTTATTAGATTTTTGTTTTTTTTGTTAAAAAATAAACTATTTTAATGAATAGTTTTTTAATTATGATAGAAAGTATTTAATAAAATTTTGTTTCTTAATACTTATTTAATTTCTTTTAAAAAAGTAAATAGACATTTTTTATTTTATTTAATTTAATTTGCCATTATATTGAAGAAAAAATGCTTTTATAATAATTAATTAGATGAGAACTTTAATATGAGTTTTATGTAAAATTTATGAAGAAACATTGATTTGTAAGATGAGAAGACATTTAAATTAAAAATTTTTATTTAAATAAAATTTCAATGAAAATTTAAACAAGTAGTCAAAAGTCATAGATTATAGTAAGAAGTGCCAAAACTTCCAGCATTATAAAGTGTTCTTCTATTAAATTAAAATTATATAATGCATAGGAAATGAGGCCATGGTTTAAGTAGTCAGAGTTTTAAACGCAAATTCAAATGTTAAACTCGGCTCACGTTCAACTCAAAATCTGACTTCGCTCAATCGCTATATTATATAGCGCATTGGAAAAGAGGTCATGGTTTAAGTCAGAGTTGTAAATGATCAAATTCAAATGGTAAACTAGGCTCACGTTCAACTCAAAATGAGTTCGCTCAACTTGTGAGCGCTTAAATTTAGCTTAACCTTCGTGTTCGCTGATCTTGTGATCGTGTTTTGTGGCGTTAGCAGACTTAAAATTAAATTGAACGATTTTTGCAATATTTTGTTACAATACATGACAGCTCTTTTAATTCTGCATACTAGATCAATAAAATTTAATTATCTATTAAAAATGTAGTGACCTAAGTTGATTCAAGAATACACAATCAGATACAAGAACCTGGGACTCACAACAAACCAAATTTATTAACAGTTAATGACATAAAATTTTTGACATAACTTTGACAATTATAAAAATAAAGAATTTGTATGACATTTATTCGAACCCCTGGGCAAACTTGTTAAATTTCAAAACCAAAGATGACTTTTTATATATACAAACAAATTTGTGGAAATTTCAGGATTCTAAGCTCTTTTGGTTTCTAATTTTTAATGTGGACAGATATAAAGGACAACCAGACGGATACATCTAAATTTGCTGCCCCTTCGGTTCTAATCATCCTTTGATTTGAATCTATTATAAGATCGTTTTGTTTGAAGCATTCCAAAGGTAATTTGTATAAATTTTGTGCTTTTTGGTTTTTAAATTATCATTCGGATAGACAACTGACAACCAAACGGATACAGGTAGCTAGATTTGCTAGACTTTCGATTCCAACCCAATCCTTAGGCTTGAGCTCTATATATATCATCTCCCTTGAAACACCCCAAAGATAATTCATAGAAATTTCAGGATCCTGGGCTCTTTTGGTTTTTTTAATTATCATTCGGATAGACAACTGACAACTAGACTGATACACCCTAGATTTGCTGCCCGTTCAATACTGATGCGATCCTCACTCTTAAGTGCTATATTCATCATGTCTTCATTGAAGCATTCCAAATGCAATGGCATGTATATTAAGTAAAACCAATACAATAACATTCGAGTTCGATGGTATGTGCTAATACAAGTATGTGCCAGACTGCCAGCATCAACAATAGATTAATATCTATTTTAAAATTTTCTACTAAAATACCAGATATACATATCAAATTAATATTATCATTTATATTATCATTTAATGTATGCCTATCTCCAATATTCCGGTTTAATTTAAATTAAAATTAATTATGCAAAGTGAAAATCAAAATTTGCATAATACATAAATATTTTTCATTAGGGGA
>CAUJBZ010000308.1:0-16319 GCA_963082915.1 Dolichopus griseipennis | reverse complement strand
TTGCTAAACTTTAAAGTCAATTTTAGGGCACTTAGAAGCATTTTAGAGCGATTTTATATTTAATTAAGTTTTTATAATTTTTGTCATGGAATTCTTTAAACTCAATTTTAAGGCACTTAGAAGCGTCTTAGAGCGATTCTAGCTTTAATTCGTGATCACTACTAAAATTTCCATGTAACGCAAATTTTGTTTTTTTAAATTATGGTCTTGCTAAACTTTAAAGTCAATTTTAAGGCACTTAGAAGCATTTTAGAGCGATTTTATATTTAATTAAGTTTTTATAATTTTTGTCATGGAATTCTTTAAACTCAATTTTAAGGCACTTAGAAGCGTCTTAGAGCGATTCTAGCTTTAATTCGTGATCATTACTAAAATTTTCCATGTAACCCAAATTTTGTTTTTTAAATTATGGTATTGCTAAACTTTAAAGTCAATTTTAAGGCACTTAGAAGCATTTTAGAGCGATTTTATCTTTAATTAAATTTTTATAATTTTTGTTATGGAATTCTTTAAACTCAATTTTAAGGCACTTAGAAGCGTCTTAGAGCGATTCTAGCTTTAATTCGTATCATTACTAAAATTTCCATGTAACCCAAATTTCGTTTTTTAAATTATGGTATTGCTAAACTTTAAAGTCAATTTTAAGAGCACTTAGAAGCATTTTAGAGCGATTTTATATTTAATTAAGTTTTTAATTTTTGTCATGGAATTCTTTAAACTCAATTTTAAGGCACTTAGAAGCGTCTTAGAGCGATTCTAGCTTTAATTCGTGATCACTACTAAAATTTCCATGTAACGCAAATTTTGTTTTTTAAATTATGGTATTGCTAAACTTTAAAGTCAATTTTAAGGCACTTAGAAGCATTTTAGAGCGATTTTATCTTTAATTAAATTTTTATAATTTTTGCTATGGAATTCTTTAAACTCAATTTTAAGGCACTTAGAAGCGTCTTAGAGCGATTCTAGCTTTAATTCGTGATCATTACTAAAATTTCCATGTAACCCAAATTTCGTTTTTTAAATTATGGTATTGCTAAACTTTAAAGTCAATTTTAAGGCACTTAGAAGCATTTTAGAGCGATTTTATATTTAATTAAGTTTTTATAATTTTTGTCATGGAATTCTTTAAACTCAATTTTAAGGCACTTAGAAGCGTCTTAGAGCGATTCTAGCTTAAATTCGTGATCACTACTAAAATTTCCATGTAACGCAAATTTTGTTTTTTAAATTATGGTATTGCTAAACTTTAAAGTCAATTTTAAGGCACTTAGAAGCATTTTAGAGCGATTTTATATTTAATTAAGTTTTTATAATTTTTGTCATGGAATTCTTTAAACTCAATTTTAAGGCACTTAGAAGCGTCTTAGAGCGATTCTAGCTTTAATTCGTGATCACTACTAAAATTTCCATGTAAAGCAAATTTTGTTTTTTAAATTATGGTATTGCTAAACTTTAAAGTCAATTTTAAGGCACTTGAAGCATTTTAGAGCAATTTTATCTTTAATTAAATTTTTATAATTTTTGTTATGGAATTCTTTAAACTCAATTTTAAGGCACTTAGAAGCGTCTTAGAGCGATTCTAGCTTTAATTCGTAATCATTACTAAAATTTCCATGTAACCCAAATTTCGTTTTTTAAATTATGGTATTGCTAAACTTTAAAGTCAATTTTAAGGCACTTAGAAGCATTTTAGAGCGATTTTATATTTAATTAAATTTTTATAATTTTTGCTATGGAATTTCTTTAAACTCAATTTTAAGGCACTTAGAAGCGTCTTAGAGCGATTCTAGCTTTAATTCGTGATCATTACTAAAAATTTCCATGTAACCCAAATTTCGTTTTTTAAATTATGGTATTGCTAAACTTTAAAGTCAATTTTAAGGCACTTAGAAGCATTTTAGAGCGATTTATATTTAATTAAGTTTTTATAATTTTTGTCATGGAATTCTTTAAACTCAATTTTAAGGCACTTAGAAGCGTCTTAGAGCGATTCTAGCTTTAATTCGTGATCACTACTAAAATTTCCATGTAACGCAAATTTTGTTTTTTAAATTATGGTATTGCTAAACTTTAAAGTCAATTTTAAGGCACTTAGAAGCATTTTAGAGCGATTTTATATTTAATTAAGTTTTTATAATTTTTGTCATGGAATTCTTTAAACTCAATTTTAAGGCACTTAGAAGCGTCTTAGAGCGATTCTAGCTTTAATTCGTGATCACTACTAAAATTTCCATGTAAAGCATATTTTGTTTTTTAAATTATGGTATTGCTAAACTTTAAAGTCAATTTTAAGGCACTTGAAGCATTTTAGAGCAATTTTATCTTTAATTAAATTTTTATAATTTTTGTTATGGAATTCTTTAAACTCAATTTTAAGGCACTTAGAAGCGTCTTAGAGCGATTCTAGCTTTAATTCGTAATCATTACTAAAATTTCCATGTAACCCAAATTTCGTTTTTTAAATTATGGTATTGCTAAACTTTAAAGTCAATTTTAAGGCACTTAGAAGCATTTTAGAGCGATTTTATATTTAATTAAGTTTTTTATAATTTTTGTCATGGAATTCTTTAAACTCAATTTTAAGGCACTTAGAAGCGTCTTAGAGCGATTCTAGCTTTAATTCGTGATCACTACTAAAATTTCCATGTAACGCAAATTTTGTTTTTTAAATTATGGTATTGCTAAACTTTAAAGTCAATTTTAAGGCACTTAGAAGCATTTTAGAGCGATTTTATCTTTAATTAAATTTTTATAATTTTTGCTATGGAATTCTTTAAACTCAATTTTAAGGCACTTAGAAGCGTCTTAGAGCGATTCTAGCTTTTAATTCGTGATCATTACTAAAATTTCCATGTAACCCAAATTTCGTTTTTTAAATTATGGTATTGCTAAACTTTAAAGTCAATTTTAAGGCACTTAGAAGCATTTTAGAGCGATTTTATATTTAATTAAGTTTTTATAATTTTTGTCATGGAATTCTTTAAACTCAATTTTAAGGCACTTAGAAGCGTCTTAGAGCGATTCTAGCTTTAATTCGTGATCACTACTAAAATTTCCATGTAACGCAAATTTTGTTTTTTAAATTATGGTATTGCTAAACTTTAAAGTCAATTTTAAGGCACTTAGAAGCATTTTAGAGCGATTTTATATTTAATTAAGTTTTTATAATTTTTGTCATGGAATTCTTTAAACTCAATTTTAAGGCACTTAGAAGCGTCTTAGAGCGATTCTAGCTTTAATTCGTGATCACTACTAAAATTTCCATGTAAAGCAAATTTTGTTTTTTAAATTATGGTATTGCTAAACTTTAAAGTCAATTTTAAGGCACTTGAAGCATTTTAGAGCAATTTTATCTTTAATTAAATTTTTATAATTTTTGTTATGGAATTCTTTAAACTCAATTTTAAGGCACTTAGAAGCGTCTTAGAGCGATTCTAGCTTTAATTCGTGATCACTACTAAAATTTCCATGTAACCCAAATTTTGTTTTTTAAATTATGGTCTTGCTAAACTTTAAAGTCAATTTTAAGGCACTTAGAAGCATTTAAGAGCGATTTTATATTTAACTAAGTTTTTATAATTTTTGTCATGGAATTCTTTAAACTCAATTTTAAGGCACTTAGAAGCGTCTTAGAGCGATTCTAGCTTTAATTCGTGATCATTACTAAAATTTCCATGTAACCCAAATTTCGTTTTTTAAATTATGGTATTGCTAAACTTTAAAGTCAATTTTAAGGCACTTAGAAGCATTTTAGAGCGATTTTATCTTTAATTAAATTTTTATAATTTTTGTTATGGAATTCTTTAAACTCAATTTTAAGGCACTTAGAAGCGTCTTAGAGCGATTCTAGCTTTAATTCGTGATCATTACTAAAATTTCCATGTAGAAGCATTTTAGAGCGATTTTATATTTAATTAAGTTTTTATAATTTTTGTCATGGAATTCTTTAAACTCAATTTTAAGGCACTTAGAAGCGTCTTAGAGCGATTCTAGCTTTAATTCGTGATCACTACTAAAATTTCCATGTAACCCAAATTTTGTTTTTTAAATTATGGTATTGCTAAACTTTAAAGTCAATTTTAAGGCACTTGAAGCATTTAAGAGCGATTTTATATTTAACTAAGTTTTTATAATTTTTGTCATGGAATTCTTTAAACTCAATTTTAAGGCACTTAGAAGCGTCTTAGAGCGATTCTAGCTTTAATTCGTGATCATTACTAAAATTTCCATGTAACCCAAATTTTGTTTTTTAAATTATGGTATTGCTAAACTTTAAAGTCAATTTTAAGGCACTTAGAAGCATTTTAGAGCGATTTTATCTTTAATTAAATTTTTATAATTTTTGTTATGGAATTCTTTAAACTCAATTTTAAGGCACTTAGAAGCGTCTTAGAGCGATTCTAGCTTTAATTCGTGATCATTACTAAAATTTCCATGTAACCCATATTTCGTTTTTTAAATTATGGTATTGCTAAACTTTAAAGTCAATTTTAAGGCACTTAGAAGCATTTTAGAGCGATTTTATATTTAATTAAGTTTTTATAATTTTTGTCATGGAATTCTTTAAACTCAATTTTAAGGCACTTAGAAGCGTCTTAGAGCGATTCTAGCTTTAATTCGTGATCACTACTAAAATTTCCATGTAACGCAAATTTTGTTTTTTAAATTATGGTATTGCTAAACTTTAAAGTCAATTTTAAGGCACTTAGAAGCATTTTAGAGCGATTTTATCTTTAATTAAATTTTTATAATTTTTGTTATGGAATTCTTTAAACTCAATTTTAAGGCACTTAGAAGCGTCTTAGAGCGATTCTAGCTTTAATTCGTGATCATTACTAAAATTTCCATGTAACCCAAATTTCGTTTTTTAAATTATGGTATTGCTAAACTTTAAAGTCAATTTTAAGGCACTTAGAAGCATGTTAGAGCGATTTTATATTTAATTAAGTTTTTATAATTTTTGTCATGGAATTCTTTAAACTCAATTTTAAGGCACTTAGAAGCGTCTTAGAGCGATTCTAGCTTTAATTCGTGATCACTACTAAAATTTCCATGTAACGCAAATTTTGTTTTTTAAATTATGGTCTTGCTAAACTTTAAAGTCAATTTTAAGGCACTTAGAAGCATTTTAGAGCGATTTTATATTTAATTAAGTTTTTATAATTTTTGTCATGGAATTCTTTAAACTCAATTTTAAGGCACTTAGAAGTGTCTTAGAGCGATTCTAGCTTTAATTCGTGATCACTACTAAAATTTCCATGTAACCCAAATTTTGTTTTTTAAATTATGACAACGTTCAAACAAACAAACAAACGAACTTTCAATTTTATATATATATAGATATTATTATTATTTATTAAATTTTAGTGAAATTAAAAGGAAACTATACTCGTTTTTTATTTCTTTCATATATAATTGTGTTATTCTAAAACTTTTTTAAAATTCTAGAAATTATTAAATCCAGTTTTATGAATAGATTATCTTATCTTTGAAGTCTTAACCTTTTACAATCATAGTTTATTGTTATATTTTGTTATGTGATATATAACTTTACAATTTACCTAATGTTATATTTAAATTTACAAATAATACGAACAATTTAATTTTTAGTTAGGCCACCCAACTCTTAACACGTTTAATACAAAGTAATATATTTTAAAAAGTCCGAGTTGGCATTTGATAAGTTTTTTCATATAAAGACATTAACAAAAGATAGTAATAAACTTTAAATATGTTAAATAACCGTTTTTAAATTCAAATCGTTATTCCTGGTTTTTTAGGTCACTTGTACTTAATATACGAAATATGTGAATTAATATAGTTCTTAGGTTTCTATATAGAATATAAGATAAGTTTATCATTTCTTATAAGTTTTAACAATTTTGCAATTTTATTATGAACGTGAAAATAATAAGAAAGAAAAGAAAATTTATTTTTTGGAACGATGACAAAACAATTATTATTGGTCTTTCACGAGATTTTTTTTTTTTTTTTTTTTTTTTTGAGTGGTTGCTTACTGTGACAAAATGAATGAATCGGGTACATGCAATAAGGCCAAATGAAATAAAGCCAATTGATTTTATTTCATTATAATTTTAAAATAAAGCGAAAAACCGAATTTTGAAATTTTGGTCTTATTTCAATACGAAAAATTTTGAATGTTGAAACAATGAAATTATTATTTTTCAGAAATTTTGTGAAAATTACATTTGTTATTGGTTGTATTCAAAAGCTGGATTGTCCGCTTTTTCTAGAATATTTATATATATATATATGTACGTTAGATTCTGAGTTAGAATGGATTTTAGAGTTGGTTTTTAAAATCAGGGTAGGTATTCCCCTTTTACAAAATATTTATATATGTGTATATATATGAGATTTTGAATTAATAGAGATTTTAGAATTGAATTCAAAATCAGGATTGCCGCTTTTCCCAGAATATTCATATATGTGTATATGTGGCATTCTGAATTAAGAGAGATTTTAGAGTTGGATTCAAAATCAGGGCATTCCCTTTTTCCAAAATATTTATTTATGTTCTATAAAATCTCTCCTGATTCAGAATCCGGAATATATATATAAATATTCTGGAAAAGGTGGCAATACTAATTTTGTCTTTATTTGTTTTTCAAAAATTTTTAAAAATGAAGTAAAGCCGAAAATTACGAAATTATGATTTTGGTTTTATTTCAAATGTGTTTTTGAAATAAAGTCAAAAAAGTACAATTTGGCTTTATTTCATTTGGCCTTATTTCTTCTACCCAATGAATCGTCCAAAAAAAAAAATAAAACTTAAAATAACGTGAAGGTGATTTTCTTATTGTTTTTTATTTTGTCAATTAAATTGCATGCTAAAATAATTTTTTTTTAAAATAAAGTCTTCAGTTTATTATTAATTTTCATTTTTTTTTTACTATATTTAATTCATTATTCTTTTAGTTAGAACTTATATTTAGAATTGTGAGAACTTATTACTTATTTTGATTTTAGCTATAATTAAACTTTTAGACATAACAAAATATTAAAATCGCTTTCTTCCATAATTAATTTGTATTGCGATTTTTAAAAATGTGAATTTTCACAAAAACGTAATAAATAAAAGTTTAAGTTTTTAAATGCTATTAACTGTGTAGGTGTATATAATTTGTCAATTAGACAAAATATTTTTAATATATTATATACACCTACACGTTAAATTAGTATATATATAATATTTAGTTATTACTTACAGATTTAATTACAGATTACAATTGAATTGAATTATTAGTTAATATATTATAATAATATTATGAATTGTTATGTAATATATTAGATTAAATAATGTAAAATATTAATAATACTTTCGTTTTTATCCAAATCATTGAATATTATTATAATAATTTAATTATTATTGCTTTTTAAGGCATAATACCTTTAATTGTCAATTTTTTGTTGTAAAAAGTTGGGTGATCTAACTTAAGATTTAGAAATTAAGTCCTTGAAGGGAAATACTAACGGGCTATATCGATGGACAAGTCATTTGGTATTATTTCCTTAAAAACAGCAGTGAATCCGGTTATTTTCTAAAAATATTAAATATCCAGATTATTTCATTTAAAATATAATCCATGCGTTGTATGTAGATTCTAGAATCAATCTTTGCATGGAGCATTTCAATAACTTATATATTAGCTTTTATCCATTACTCTGACAAATTGGTTAGGACACTATTGGCTTCAAGAAAGTTAATCAAAACATATAAAATTACCCCTTTCCATACATTACGTTTTAATTCCTAAAAAAAATAATT
The DNA here is from genome assembly GCA_963082915.1 of Dolichopus griseipennis. NCBI lineage: Eukaryota > Metazoa > Arthropoda > Insecta > Diptera > Dolichopodidae > Dolichopus > Dolichopus griseipennis. The sequence goes on along the minus strand of CAUJBZ010000308.1, from coordinate 8,530 downwards.
TGCTTTAATTATTTGACTTATAATTAATAAATTTTCTAATAATTATTTCCAAGAATTCAATTAGGTCATAATTATAAAAGGAAGTTAGTTATACTTTTAATTATTATTATTTATATTAAACATAAAAAACACATTAATTCTTCATTTTTAAAACCATTTTGTAAATTGGAGCTCAAAACTTCTATTATCAGAAATATCTTAACATATATTAAATATGTTTCCCACCATGCTTGATTAGAACAGCTTTTGACGTCATTATTACAATAATATTAATATTGATTTTAAAAAAGTGGAAATAAATAGTATAATTGATTCTAAAATTTAGTGACAAAAATTATATAAAAATATAATAGGCACGCGATATTGCATGTTATTAAATTAAAAATAATAAAAACCTTAAAGTAAAAATTCTTATTTAAGGGAAGATTTTTCTATGAATTTCTAAAAGTTTGAAAACTTATTGTTAGTATTAAGATTTCTAGTTAAAAATAAGTGTTAAGAGTTTTTTTTTAAGCCTTCACTTGGTGGGAAAAAAACTCAATTGACGATGAGATGGACTGCATCTGAAAGGGTTTTAGTTATTTTAAGGAAACTGCTTGTTATCAGATGCATTGGTCTCCGCGCTATATTCATATTCTATAAGCCATATCTACAACGACTGTTAACTGTTATTTTTAGTAAAGTTTATTTAATAATAATACAAATTAGTGACAAATTCTTTAATGCTAATATGTAATTAAAAATTGTAATCTTATTTTTAAGATAAAAAAAATTTCTAACTTAAATTATTATACATAGTATCTGTGACCTAATAAGTTAATACCAGTCTAATAGTATATGCTAGTATAATGTTAATTATAAAATAATAATAAAGTAAAATAATAATAAGTAACATAATAATAGTTAATACTAGTATAATATAAATAAAGCTATCTTGATTTCTGATAAAAATTAAACGAAGGAGGAATGTTAGTAGTTTTTAGGTACGTGCGTAATGAAATAAATCCAAATAAGTACTTATTAATTTTTTTCTTTTTGTCAAATAAACTGGAAAAAATTCTAATCAGTCATTTGAAAAACTATGTCAGGTGAAACTATAAGGTTATAGAAGAAAACTAAATTACTACTTGTTAGTTAAGAGTGGGAAACTTTGTTCACAGCTTACATTTTGGTTAAAAATTTAACTTAGATTCAATTTATAGAGAAATTAAACTCTTGACTCATTAGTTTCATGTTTAACCTCATTATTACCTACTAGCTTTTTTTTAAAATTCATATTTATAAGATTGATTTTTAAATAGTTATATGCTTAGTTCAAAATATTTTAAATAGAACTATTATAATTAAAACTTAATTTTATTAAATTACTGCGCCTCTCAATGGAGGTTTAGTCGAAGTTGATGTTACTGCAAAAAGTTAACATAAAAATTACACATGGTGTAAATGTTAATATTTTAACATGTATAAAATAAATTTTTTTAAAACGATTTTTCTACTAACTACTTTCTAAAATTGGACGTAATTTACTTCCACAAAGTTTTTCTTTACCAATCGTAGGACCGACATGTGCTACCAAACACCAAGCCTGTTAACAGACTCAACTCCATTTTCAAGGTGCTTCACGCATACAATTTAAAGAAAATCGGTCGAACCATTTCTAATTTAGAGTAACGTATTGAAAAACCTATAAAAAGCTGTAGGGCCGTAATGGGTTAATGGAACTCAACAAAATTTTTTATGCGGCTTTCTTTTTAGCCAAATCAGTATTTCGTAAAATCGGACAAAATTTGGACCCAAAATTTTTTGGACCTATTATTCTTTCCGTACTCAAAAACCGCTATATACAAATTTTCATGAGAATCGGCGGGACAGTTTAGGTGTCTATTCGTAACATACAAACAAACAAACAAACAAACAAACAAACTTTCGCTTTTATATATATAGATTTTAAACTCAATAGAAATGAATGTGTCTTAAAAACTAGCATTGAATTATTCCCTTTTTAAATAATTTTTAAGTATAATTAAAGCAAAGATAATTTAGTAAATATTAAATAATGTTATCACTTATCAGTTGTTTGTTAGCAGAATTAATTATAACTTAAAAAGCAGTACGAAAGTATCTTTTGAAATTTTCTTGAATGTAATCTAGAAATAGAAACTCTTTCATAATAAGTAATTAAAATCAAAATTAATTTCAGTCATTCAAAATTCTATTTAAATACTTATTCATATACAGATAAGTTTCCAAGATTTAATTAAGTATATCAGGGTATGATAATAATGTTATCTGTAGTTCTCGGTAATGTCTAATCATATTCATTTTGTTATCAATATTGTATGTTAATTTCTAATTTTATTTCAAGTTAAGTTACTTTTGTATTAGTTAATATGTGAAACTGAACTGATAAGTGATAATTTCATGTAGTTAAATTGTTATTATGAAACAGAATTTGTAATTATGAAAATATTATTTTTAATTAATTTTCAAATTTTAACTTAACCATCCCATATTGCAATTAATGAAAGAGGAAATGACTTTGATATAATAAATAACATATATTTATTTTGATAAATTTAATGCAATTAAACAATCTCAGTTTTGAAGTAAAACAAATATGTTTTAAAATAACTCACACCTTTTACAAAACAAATATTTATTATAATTTAATCTTATTCAAAACATATTTTGTACATTAAAAATTTTTTTTTATCGCTTATCGCACCTTTTTGTCAATTTTTTATTTATTAGTTGAAATATTTTAAAAATTGTAAGTTATTTAAATAAATCATTTAATCTTCTTTAAAAGTTTTAAAGTGTTTTAAAATTATGTTATTCTATTTAAAAACTTGAAAATTAAGTTCGAAATTTAAATATTTTAATCTAATCTAATCCAGATTATAAATATGCGAAATATGACAACAAATATACGCCAACTTTCATTAAATAGCGAAATCTTCAATATTATAATTTATTGTATACTTAATTCCAATTACTAGATTTGAGTTTTTATTAAATAACTAAAAATAATTTGGCATATATATATATATTGTCATAAATTGAAGGAAATGTAAAATTTGTATAATGCCCTATCAACAAGATGGGTCCATAACATGTTATCAGCGTTAACTTGTTATATAGTTGTTATAATGTCCTATAACTACAAGTATTGTATGAAAAAAATCTGTCAAGTATAATATGATAATAACTAGTTATTCAGTTATTTTTTCATTTTATTATATTTCATATTTAATAAAATGTCGTCGCAATTATAATTAAAAAAAAGAATTTTGTTTATTCATTTTATTTACAGTAAAAAATGTTGCTGAAAATGGAAACGTCAAACCATACTAGGTTCATGCATAACGATAGTCTGAACGGTTAATTTTAAAACAAGGCTATTTAGTGGGTTTTATGCGTTGTGTAAACATGATATAGCATGTTATTTTTCAAGGTTGTGTACTTAAATTTTTTGGTATAATCGATTTTTTTTTCGATATATTAAAGTATTTTTGGATCTTCATATCCCTTGAAGGATTTGTCATTGTCTTGAATGATTTCTAAATCATTTTTATTAAACCAAAAAAAATTTTTTTTTTTATTTATTTTTTTAGAAACCATTATGATTTGTAAACAAAATAAAACGTCAAGCAAAACTTTTTTATTAAAACGTCAAATTTTCGTAGTGCGAATACAAATTTTTATAACATGTTATACGATCGCTATAACATGTCATAGACCCGTAGAGTGAATAGGGTATAAAATGTATTTTATTTTTCAAAAACTTATTAAAATTTCAAATTATAAAAAAATATAATTTAAAGTTGTTAAATATTTAGAGAATTTCTAATTTTGTACTGAAGAAAACATTAAAAATGATGAAATAGTAATAAAACGAATTTTAAAAATATAAAAATATATTTCAGATATTATTTAATGTGTCACAATTGTCATTAGTTTTTGAAATTGTTTATGTTGTGACTTGTGTGTGATGTAGGGAGTTTTTTAAAAACTGGGGTAAACCAAAAATAAATGAATATTGAAATTCGATTTAAGTATACTAGAAGAATTAAAATTCCAAAATTCCTTTAAATGAAAATAAGTTGAATCTATTAACTTAAAGGATTTAAGTAAGGCGATAACAATCTTTTTCGCAATTCTTTGAATAAACTGATAGAAATATCACAGATCTTATAAATTATTTCAGTTCGTTGGATGGAAGATAGCCATTTAAAAAATATTGAATATTTTGAAAAAGTAATGAATTAAATCGATTTTTGATTAGAATTGCAAAATATTGGAAGAACTTTTAAGTCTTTTCTTATTAAAAACCTCAAAAACATTCTAATAAAAATCTTAGCATTCATTCATTATCTGGTTTTAAGTGGCAGTAAGTACCTACGTAAATAATAAAATATTTTTTAATGTTAAATGAATTTTTATGTCTTTTATTCATTAGTCATTAGCATAATTATTACTGTGGTTAAAATTTTTTTAGAATAATGTTTTAAGAAAACAAAGAAAAAACTAATAAAACTGTTGAAATAACCTTGTATTGTATTATGTCTTTTATACCTAATATCCATCCTACATTGCTTTTCCAATCAGATTTCAAACAAATTTGTTTATTTTTCTGCACACACATGTGATTTTTTCTTAATTTTTATTATTTTCATATAAAATTTGCATTTTGGAAAGGTTCCAAAAAAAATAAAAATGATAATAAAAATATCACAGAAGAAAATGAAAAGCCAAAAAAATTTCAGTTTATACAAGCAAATAATAGTTTTTATTAGTGAAAATGAAAATTTTTTTTTTTTTTTCATGGAAAATATTTTTGGTTGTTTTTTTTTGCAATAAAAAAAAACATTAAGAAAATTGTCATTTTTGCAAATATTTTTTTGCCTATTTTCAGTTTCAGAAGCAACAGTTTATATTCGAAAAACTGCATCAGAGGCTGGCAACCTTTAATTTATATTCAACAAAAGATTTAGGTATTAATTATTAGTACTAGTACAATGTTACGAAATATTGCCTGGTATTATAATAGTGCATTGTCCTTTTGGAAGCCCAAACGCTAAATTAAATATTTTCTATTTATTTATAATTACAATATTAATTATTTTGTTTATGTTAAATATTTTTATATTTTAAGTTACATTTGGTCACCATGGGGATTTTTCATGAAAAAATTATTTCTCAATAATTTGTTTTTTAATTAGATATTGTATGACCTGAAAGGGAATCAAACCCGAACTCCCTCAGCTAGTAAGCCAAATGGTTACCACCGAGGCCCCCCAACAAAATATGTTTAATAATATAAAATCAAAATTTTTAAAGAGTTTAAAGTTCGTTGGGAAAAGGGAATATTTTTGGCTTTATATTATAAAAATTTGGAAAATTAACAATTTATTTTGAAATTATAGGTTTCGGTATTCGGTCTGGAATTTTTCCTTGAAAGTTCAAATATAGAAGACTGTATAAAAACGGTTATTTAATAAAAATCTGGAAATGATTTTTTGAATTTTTCATTCTATACCGCTCAGTAATGAAACTGATTTTCTTAATATTATAATATGAATAAAAGTTGATTGCTCAAGGTTAAGTGCATAATAAGTTGAAAGAATGTCACCTTAAAAGAATGTCTACTTTACAAAAAAAAATATATAAACACATTTTCACTGAAATTCTGTACCGCTTCACTCCATTATCACATTGCGGTAGAGTCCTGGAGTCCATTGTGTTTAAATAAATAAATAAATACCAAATTTGTGTTTTAAAGTAAGTCATCCAATAAATATTACAAAATTTTCATTTCATATATGTACACAGTAAAAGGTTGTTCAACCCTGTTGAGTATAATGACATAACACAAGAATATATAAAAAATTTTCAAAACTTTTTGGTTTAAAATTGGAAACGACATTGTTAATGGGTGTATTGGAATGATGATGAGTAATTTTAAAGAAATTTAAAAAAAAAATATAATTGAAGCATTTTGTTTATATAGTGTCCAATTACTTAATAATTATATTAATAAGAATTATTTTGCAATTTGAGATTAAGAATATAAAAAAAAAAGAAATATATATTTATTTAAATTGTTAATTTTTAAAAGAATTTTTCATTTTTTCTAATCTTTTTTGAACTTTTCAACCTTCAGTTTTTTTAAATATAAAATATTGAAGAGATGAACAGAAAGAATGATTCTAAAAACGAAACGATAATAGACTAAAAATAATTTCATTGGATTCGGCATAAAATTTTAAAAAAAGTGAAGAAAAATAATAATAATAATCCATTTAAATATTACAAAATTAATGTCAATGCTAAATATGAGTATGAGTATTTGTAAGGTTTTGTAATAAAGTACATTGTCAAGTTTGTTCTTTTTTTAATTTAAATATTGAACTTTTTTATATGTTTTATATGTGAGTGTATGTATAATAATTTGAATGGAAAGCAATATTGATTAGTCAGCTGTAAAATAATTGTGCAAGCCTCTTAAAAAAAAAATCAATTTGTAAAACTTCCTCAACACTTAGCCTACAATATTGTGTCTAATTATTTATTATTAAATTATTAAAAATATTTGTATAATATAATTTACAGGTGTGTTTATGAAACACTGAAATTCGCCATTTTTTGATCATATGTTGAAGTATTAGTTTCGAATTTCAATGGGATTTAATTATTTGGTTGTAAATTTTAATATTATAATTTTTCACTAACACTACATATTTGGCATTTATTGGGTTAAAGTAGATTTATTACTTTGTACTTAAAAATAAAACAAATTATTTTTCATTGTGTAAATTTGTTTAACAATTTTCCAGTCAATTTAAAGTAATTTTTATTATTTTGTTTTTAGTAGTTATTAATTTTAGTTTTTTTTATGTGGAAACCCTGGTTAAAAGTTAGCAAGAACATATTTTATTAGATTTACAATATAAAGCATTTTTTTATAACAATCTTGTAAATTGTTTTTTTTTAACAAGGACAGTGATCCAACTATTAGAACTATGCGCAGTTCCTATAGGTAGTGTTCCACTTTAACACATCTAAACCACCACCATTTTTGAATTAAACTTTAGGGTACCACTTGTACAATTTGGTGTCTAGGATAGGGATGTAAATGGTGATTTGTTGGAATTTAGGATTTAAGGATTATGGGGAATGAGAAAATTTAATTTAACTTAAGTTTTAAGCACTGAGGCTTAAATTGTCTGTATAACAATAATCCAATAAATAACAATTAAAGTATTATACTTGATTTCTTGGTTTTTCAAATTAATTTTAGCTCAAATAATTTATATGTTTTTCGAGGTTCTATTGGTTTTCGATTTAAATTATAAGAAAAAAAAATATATTCTATAATTTATTAAATTACAATTTCCTTTTGTAAAAAATCAAAAATTTAACAAAACATTATAAGGTTAACATAATTAACTTTTCAATCATTTCATATTAATTTTAACCACAAATAATTACTTAAAAACATTATGACGTACTTGATTAAATTATTACAAACTGTTTAAAAATTTAAAATATATTTTATGTGATTTTGAGGTCAACAAAAAATTCAATCTATATATTAAAAATTATATTAAAAATTCTAAGCAAAAAGAATTCCGTCATTGTCACAAATATAAATGAATTATTTAATAAAATTCTAATAGAATAATTTGTCATATGACGAATACCTGTCTGCCCCACACCCAAAAAAAAATTTTGATTGATTTGTTCAAGCAAAAAATTATTAAAAAACAAAAAAAAAAAAATTAAAATAAAAAACAAATTAGTTTTTCCTCTGATGGAAAACACATTTTTTTTTTTATATATATGTTTCTCGTCATTTACATGAGTGATTGTTTTTAATGGAAAATTCTTAATACAGAAAAGTAACGGAAAGCAAAAAAAATTTATATTTAATTTTAACGGGATTTTTATTTAACAGATGTTTTTTAATTAATGGTGGGATGTGAAGTACATAAGAACCATTTGTAGGATAACTAAAAATATGATTCATTCTTTACACTTTTGTAGAAGATTACAAGTACTAGAAGATGATATTTTTTTTTTTTTATTTTATTTTATTTATTTATTTATTATAAATTCATGATATTACAGTTATAAAATTACAATATACTAGACTTAGACAATAACTTAAAATTGGTATAAGAGTCTTAGCAATTATAATATATATATATATATACAGTGTTATGGAGTATAAATACAAAAATTAAATATATATTTTTATTATAACCTAATGTATATTTAACAATAAAATATTAATTTAGTTATAATTCTAACAATTTTTTTAATAAAGCCTGATCTTTTTTAATAATATTTTCAATTTAAATGTGAAGCGACTTATATTACTGCAATTCTTTAAATTCTCCGGAAGATAGCTCCCGAAGCTTAAATCGCCTCAAAATATATTTAAAGAATAAAATTAAATCAAAATAATGTTATTTAAAATTAAATCTTTTACAGACAACAAATTTAAAAAGTGACATTTCAAAATACT
>CAUJBZ010000307.1:0-17844 GCA_963082915.1 Dolichopus griseipennis | reverse complement strand
GGGTATAAAAACAAAAGAAAATTAATAATAAATAAGGACAAAAAAAAAATAAGAAAAAAAATATTTCATAATAATATTTGGACAAAAATTATAACATAAATACTACATACTATGTTGTACATACATACATACATATTATATAAGGACTAAAATAACACAATTTCTATACAAGAATTTCTCTAATTTTTATTGGTTATTTTTTGTTTTTTTTTTTTTTATATTTTTTTTATTTGTTATTGGACGTGTTGTCTATTAATTGCTATTAGAATTTTTCTTTTATTTAATTTATTTTTTATTTTTTGTTTTTTTTTTTTTTTTTTTTATAATTAAAATCCAAATAAAGTATACATAGTAAATATTAGAGAAGAGAATGAGTGTTGCCGTTTCATTTTGTCAAATTTTTTATTAGAAATTATTGAAGTTGAAATAAAAGTAGAAAAATCCGATAAACAAAAACAAATATCGAAATGGGGCATATCCTAGCAGATTTAAGGTCATAAAGTAATAAATTAAGAATTTGTATTGTTTTAAAAAAAAAAGTTTTCCATTTTTTTTTTTTTTCTTAGTATGAAATAATAATTATAATTGGATTTCAAAATCACGTTTGACAATGATTAATGGGTAATTAGATATTCTTTAGGGTTTAATATAATAAAAATTTTGTATGTATTTGTGTTTGTATAATGTATATGTGTACAAAAATCTAATGGAAAATTTTTATTTTTTTTATTTTAATATTGTGGCATACTAACATTTTTTTTCTATTTAGTTTTTTATTTTCAGTTATTTGAATTCTATTTACGTTGTATGTATAACATTTTGACATTAGTTTGGATGTAGTAGTGTTTGCAGATATGTGCTTTTAAAGTTTATGAAAATAGCAATTCCAATTTTGAATAATTTTTTTTAATATGATTGGATTTTTACCAATAGCTATATATAAAATATTATGATGAAGCATTCCTCAGAAATTCACACTGATACATAATAAAGTTTTTTGTGTGTATGTATTAGAATCTTGAAATTCAAAAATCTTGTTAGAAATTATTAAAGCAATAACGAGGTACTTAACCTCTGATAAATAGTGTATATTAGATAAACTTATAAAAAAATTTAACAATTAAATTTTTTATTGCTAAGATTAAAACTTTTTCATATATACGTAAAAGATATTTGAAAAAAAAAAATTTCACATTACGCTTTTCCTGTAATAGCGGTTAGTTTTGTGGTGGACACAACATAATTTTTTTTAGCTTATTATCATTTAGTTTATGTTCAAAGAGAAGTTATAGTTTATTTATTTTAGATTTATTTTTGATTTATTTATTTAATTATAATATAAATATTTATAATTAAATTAGATTGTTTTTTTTAGTTTTAAAGGATATTTGACACTTTAAGTTAATTAAATTTTAAATTTGTAATTTATACACTTTTGCTAATTGTAATTATAGTTGTTTGTATTAAATAATATGGAAATAAAAGTTTTAAATTATTATTAAAAAGTAAAGAATTTAAAAAAATGTTAAAGAATAAAACTTTAAATCTAATTAATTTTTGGAAAATGATCGTTTGTTAAATGTAAAAAGAAGTCTTTGGTCGCTTCAGTTTAATGCAAGTATAAATTCCATTATTTTTCATCCAAAAACAACAAATCAACATATGCTGCGTTTATCATAGAACCTATTGCTATTATAGGACTATAAAAGCTAATGCGAAATCTAGTTTTTAGATTTTTAACATTAATTTAATGTATCAAAGAGCTGTTTTATCATACATAGTTTGTTTTAACTAGAAAACTGTTTTACGTTAAAGTCTTTTCTGAATTTCAAAGAGGGTCCTCAAAATTGAAAGAAATTGCCTAATTTGTTTTTTTTTGTTTTTAAGTGCTAACAGTTTAACTGTTTGGTAAATAAGCCTGTCTGTACCATAGGTACATGTTGGAACAGGGGGCAAAAGCCCAATGTACTGTTTGTTGCGTTGCTTGTTTTGCTTTGAATAAACCAAGCAACGTAAGTAAAGCAATTTCAAAGTTTTCCTCATCCCCGAAATAAAACCAAATGAAATGCACCATAGAAATTAAACAAAATATATCTTTTTTATCTTAATTTATTAATTAATATCTAAGAAAAATTTCACATTTTGGTGGAAGTCCCAATTCATTTCAAGAAGCTGTAAGTTTTGTGCGGAGGGAGGTCGGATTATATCCTTGAGAATCACCATAAGTTTGCTTAGTAAAACTTTCAGCTCCCTCACCCTTTAAGGGCTATTAGGACTTAAAAATTTCGTATTTGTTATAAATCTGCAACTTAGTTAGTTACCAATGCATATATTTCCAAAATTAAATGTTAACAGTGAAGCTCTAATATTAAATTTCGATGCTCGCTAACACGTTTTCTTGAATACATTGGGATTATAATATTTTCAGTATGGATTTCATTAATATATTCATAATTAATTAATAATAAGTTAATGATAATATTATAATTTAGTAATATTTAAAAAGAATTAGAGCAGCTTTTTAAATCGCGTTTTTTCAAATCGCGTTTTTTCAAATTCGCGTAAAAAAGGAAATTAGGAGGTGAGTTAAGACAAGAGTATATTATCAGTAATAATGTAGTTAATTATGTTGGTAGAAACTTGAGCCAAATCAATGTTATAAAACGTATTTTTTATACAATATACCTTAGTTAGCTTTAATGGATCAATAAATTTCTTGAGTAAAACTTTAATTGGAACTACTACCTTGACTTACTTAATGAACTTCAAAAGAAACTTCATTATTAATTACAATTTTTTAAAATATTTCCTAATTCGAACTATTGATTTATAAATTATTACTTATGTATCAATACTTATTAATTAAATAAGGTATACAATTTTTAAATGCCTAAGGTAAATATAAAGGTGCCTTAATAAAATATTACACAAGTATATGTAATTAATTAAATGTAAAAGCTATTGTATGTTAGTTAGTACACAATTTAATAATTTTGATTACTCTCGTTAATTGTTGTATTATTTGTTTAATTTTATTGTATTATTTAATTTCTAATTTATTTTTGAGGAAATGTAAACACAATTAATGACTTGTAGGGAAAATAACTATCATTTGTAGGTTCAAAGGTCGTTATACTTGTTTTTAATAAAATATAGGAAACAAACATTTTTATTTGATATGTGTATTAAATCAGTATTTATACATTATGCCACAGTACTTTTGATCTGCTCTATTAACTTTGTGAATTGAGTTGATTGGGTGCTATGTTCGGTGGTGTATCAGAAGTCCAATGATAGGTCGAAATTCAGGGGGTAGTACTAGGTTCAATTTGTAACTAACTATGAAATCGAAATATTGTTAACAGCTTTATTAATGTCTTTTGCATATTCTGGCCTTCCGTAGCCGCACAATCCATCGCAGAGACGGTGCCCGGTTGAGCCTCGAGTAAAATGTCGTAGCTGAGTGGTCTATTGAAATGAAATGATATTTATATTATACTATATATAAATTATTGGAATTCTGATTATATAACACACTCTTATATTTAGTTAACAAAGGAGGGAGCAGGAAATCAAATAATTTATTCAAAAAATAAAGCCTAAGAAAATTGGTTAACCTATTGGTAGAATCGCGTTATTCTCTATATTTAAAAAAAAAATTTCTTTTGTCAATAAAAGGGGGAGTAAAATTCAATAAAAGGGAGAAACTACAATATGAAGTACGTGTGGGAACAATTAAAATTAATTATAAACTAGGAAGAATCAATAGAGTTTACTGAGTCTATTCTAGGATAAATATATACGTCCATAATACATTATGTATAAGTGAATTTCACAGATAATTTCACTTCGGTGGAAAACCATGTTTTCCTGAGAATTTCAAATTCTAGACATTAAGCTTAATTAGAAACTATGCTAATTGCTCAAATATAAAGAAAGGAATTGTGTGGCACTTGGGGAACAAAAATGGGAAAATATATCACCCATTGTAATTAAAAACACCAGCATAAATGTCTTTGTAATGTAATGTAAATGCTATATGGTTCTATTTAATAGTAATTTAACAATTATCTAGACTACTTCTAAGAACACTTAAAAATTACGTATTTTGTTATTTTACAAAATTTTTTAACTTCAGAATTGATTGGAATTTGATTATACGATTTAATATGAAATTTAATAACTTTATAATTTTAATAAAACCCTAACAAATTAGTAATCTCTGGACTGTAGGATTTGTATAGTGCATCTCTTAATGTAATTGACAATTGTAAAAAGTAATATCGTATTGGTAAAATTAGGATTTTTAAATTTATAAAATTCCATTTGAACCAGCTTCCTAACCTTAAATAAGCTATGTGCTTAAACACTCCACAACCTAAAGCATTTTCTCATTATTATTTTGTGTGGCGTCTTAAGTCCAAGTCTTAACTTATTTCTTCTTTTGTTACCTGTCTGTAATTGGATTTTAGCAGCCATATGATATTGGTAATGATGTCCTTTGAGAAGTTTCAATTCGCTGCTGAATGTATTGAATCGTCAATGTCTTTGAAGCCTATTCAGTTTCTAATGTTGAATTACCATGTTAATTGTTTCCTTCAAGGAGTTTTTCAAGCAGCAGTACAAGCTAAGTACTGAGAAAAAAATTTAGTTAAATTTAAGTATTGTTATTGAAACTGAAAAAAATACAAGCACCAGTAACAAGGGTACTGGAAGCTACCTAAATTTTACCTGCACTTACCAGTACTACAATTACTATTAGTACTTACCAGTACTATAATTACCATCAGTACTTACTAGTATAACAATTACTATCAGTCCTTACCAGTACAATAATTACTATCAGTACTTACCAGTACAACAATTACTATCAGTACTTACCAGTACTATAATTACCATCAGTACTTACCAGTACAACAATTACTATCAGCACCATTCGTACTACAATTACTATCAGTACTTACCAGTATTACCATTTATAGTGGTTGATATTAATTGATATTGGTAGTGCTGATAAGTACTCATAAGTACTGTTAGTACTAGTAATAACTGGTAAATACTGGAAAAGTAATTGTAGCTTCTAATACCATTACTTTAACAGGTGCTTGTATTTTTTTCAGTACCACTAAAAATAATTTAATTTTATTATTACTGAATAATTTTTCCAGTAATAGTATTGTTACGCTGACTTGTTTACTTAAGTACCAAAGTACTGAAATTTCGTCAGCTCTGCCTTTCTATAGCTCGCTTTACTTCAATTTTTCCTTGAACGTGGAAAAGTAAGAGGTTTTTTGTTTTCTTAGCCTTAGTTCTTTCTGCGTTAACACTTCGTAGAATTTTAAGCTTAACATGAATTATTATATTCTCATAAATTTTACTAAGTGCGTTGAAGACTGAAGACTAATGACAAAGTTCATATATGAGAAAAAATCCTTGAAAACAGTTTTCCTTTCAAACGATTTCTTTATTACTCATATTTATGTTATCATTTATCTTCATTTAATAATTTTTGTATTATTTCCATTTAACAATTCATTTAAATGCCAAATAAATTTAGTAAATCTTTGTTAAATTTAGTAAATTTTACCTTGAAATACAAAATTATTATAATTTTTATATTAAAATTCCTTAAACTTTTCTTTCGCAATATTTGAGTTTTCCTTTGTACACCTTTAATCTTGATGAAATATGGAAAAGTATTTTCCTCCTTAATTTTCTCTGATCCTAAATCAACTGACCTTGAGTCTTATGGAATTTTTTTCAAACATTTGTATTAAATCTTGCATATTATTATTAAAGCCTTGATACGTTATTAATTTTTAAATTTAATTTTTCAATTTCGAAAGTCTGGAATCTGGAATCAAAAGAAAAAATTTTATAAAGAAAAATGAAAAGTATTTGTAAATTACAGTTATAAATTCGAAATATAATTGAGATCCTGTTCCTTAAAAACAAAATTTTTTGTAAATTTTTTTTTTTTTTTGGAAATACTTAAAAAAGTTCAAGGATTTTACAATACATATTTTGGATACAATTTATTTTTTGATTATCCTTAAATTGAAAAAATATAAGAATTATTATTATGATTACTTTTAATGTACACAAGGTATGCATGTATTATATTGTAAAGTGTCTACATAAGATACGTATGGAAAATTTATACAAAGTACTTGGCGTTACAAGATAAAAGCAGATTCTTTAACTAGAAACAAATTTTGTATTAAGTATTTTAATGTATTTCTAACAATTTAATGAATAACTTGAAATAATAAAAAGCGATTTTTCATTCCCTTTAGGGTAATTTAAGAATATATTCCTTTGTTTTAGGTACTTAGGTACTTACAATTGAAAGGGATAAGTGAGAGTTCTAATGAATAATTAATCTTTTGAAATTGTATTTTTTTATTTTCTGGATTGTGGTTAGTTGAAGGCAACTGATAAATTACAAAAGTAATTGTTAGAGTTTTACTTGTGTTGTAGTATCATATAGTAATCATCGCTTGAAGCCTAGTGGTAGTGGTATTCCATCTCAAGGTATATTACTTGATGATACTGGTTACATGGTATTGATTTTACTTTTTACTGAACAAGATTATTCAGAATAAGTTATAAAGAATAAGTGGTAATAAGTAATCAGTTATGTTCATATGCCTGTATTTCATTTAGCCGTAGTATTTTTTGCCTTTATTTCTTGATCAACTAACTTTATTTCACTTGTTGTCATATAGGTAAATGGGATACAGTCAAAAGAAATACAGACTTGTGATATTAACCCTGTAAAATATTTAGGAGTCATAAAATACACTTAAATGTAATTGCAAAAGCTATTATAGAAATGGTGTACTCATATTACTGTACTCTATTGTCTTCTACAGTAATTCATTACACTTAATCAATAGTAAAAGTTCTTATTTCAATTCTTTAACTTTACTTTAAAAGTTCAAATCAAATGTGGGTATATTTTGCTCTCATAAAAGTTTTGAATTGTTGAAAATCACAAACGAGTACTTAGTAATCAATTTAGCATTGAGTAAAGCAGGTACATTTACATAATTAAAATGCATATATGACGTTCTAGAATGACAAATAAATATCAGAAAATAAAAAATGGCTAAAAATTTAGTGAACCCTTAGTCAAAATTAGTTAATTAAAACCTTAGTCTAAAAAAATAATCATTTGATAAAAAAAAGTAATCCTAATTAAAATGCATATATAAAGTTTTAGAATAACATCTTGTACTCGAATTTTAAATATGAATCAAATTAATATGTATCCGAGTAGTCGAATGCGAATCTGCCCAATGATAAGTCTTTACAAAAAAATAGATTTTCCCATTATCAATTTCTATTGAAGGATTACCTCTACTAGTGTAATGAACCTTTACTACTAGTGTAAGTGAACCTTTACTACTAGTATAAATGAATTTGTTTCCAATATGACTGGTTATGAATTTTGTGGTACGCACCAGTTTCCAATGAATTTAAATGAAAAATTAATTTCAAAAGGAAATTTAATATTCTCTTCTTCTAAATTAGTAACCCAATATTTGCTTATAGTTGAATTTCTTGCTTTTTGTACTGCACAATGTACCCAATAGTATGGGTATATTACAAACATATATATTACTCGTATGTATGAATAAAACAAAGCAAAGTTATATAATATATAAGCCAACGCAGTAACCTTATCCAAATTATCAGAAAAATTAATTATAAAACATACTTCATATTGTTGAACTTATTAATTATCTATATCCTTGATTTTAAATTTAGAATCCTTTTATTCCTTAATTTAAAAAAAGAATTTTTTCCAAGAATTCCTTTGTTTTTATTTTTGAGAATTAGTCTACTTAACTAGGATTTATTTTAGAATACCATAATAAGTACATTATCAAATTCCAAAAACCCATCTTCATCCAAAAAAGAAATAAATAAAACAAATTTTGTGGGAAAATTGAAAATAGAAAAACCTACATATACGGTTTAAAAAAATCTACATACAGATACTTTAAAAAAATTTTTAAGATTTAAAATATTAAATTGAGTATTTACAGATAAATTATAATATATGGATTTTTAGATGAAGTTTCAACTCATAGATCTTTCCTGTAAATTTAGCCGCATGAACATAAGAAATTTGGTTTAACGATTTTTAATACCATGTATAAATAAGTGTTTTACTATGAATTTGATCCTTCCGTCTTACAATATGCATAAAAATTTCCTAATAAAAACCAGCTAAAAAAGAGTAAGTATTTATAAAATAGATACTTACTTTATAACTATTTATAAAATAGTATAGAGGTATATTAACTTTGGTATGATGTTTGTAACCACCAAAAGGAACCAAGGTAGATATAGAGAAGTAAATATACTTTTGGTTAGCGTCACCTTCTGATTCAATTTAGCGACGGTTGGATCGATCAAAATTAATAAAGATAGATCTTTAAAATTTAATACAAGAGATTTCCTTCTCATTCCCCTTGTGTTGCTAGAATTTGAGATTAATTGGAGAGGTGGTTTAGGTGCCTCTTACACACTTCCCAAAATTTAAACGCTTTTATTCGAAAGTAATGAAGATAGTTCCTTGAAATAAATATAGAAGCTTTAAAATTTAATGCATGTGTGTTCCCTCAAATTTACGATCAATGGGAGATGTGGTTTAGGTGCCTCCCACTCACCTCCCTAGACTTAAAAGTTTTTATTGGATTACTTTGTGTTGTCTTATATTTCCTTTGTGTCCTTGTAAACTTGTGATTAATTGGAGCGGTGGTTCAGGCATCTTCCACACACCTCTCAAAACTTAAAAGCTTATCTTCGGAATTAAAAAGGTGCTATTTCCTGTTTCCATTATATTTCGAAAATTGGCGATTAATTGAAGTGGTTTTCTGGGTATCTATATATACCTCACAAGACTTAAAAGCATATCCTCAAAATTAATTGCGCTAGAAACCTGAAATTTAGTACAAGGTGATTCTGTTATGTTGCTATTATGTAATTGAATTATAAAATAAATTGAAGTTATGGTTTGGCTATCTATCACACGCCTCCCAAGACCTAACAAGCATATTTTCGAAATTCACATCAATAGAAACTTGAAATTCGGTACAAGAGTGTTCGAAATTTGAGAGGAATGAAAGTATTGGTTCGACGTACTGTTGTTTTATTAATAATTGAAATATGTATTTAACATTTATAATATTAAATTTTATATTTGAGGATATCCTATGAAAAACTAGAAGTTTAAATATAAATTTTTCACTTTAAATTTTTAACTCACAGATATGCTTATTATAATTTTTATTTCGAATATTTTTCACGACATGACGCATGTTTTAATAAGATGCTTTAGATAAAGAAATGTTAAAGAAAAAATCAATAGATTTTGAGACACTTATTTTTAAAGAGCAAGTTTTACCTATATTCTTGAAATTTTGTCCAATTTATTCTTAATCCTTTGTCCGACTAAATCTTAATCTTTTGTAGATACACTTGCAAATATATTTTCTTTCTAATTTGTTCTAATTAAATTTATTTTCTAATTTCTTTTTTGAATTTAAGAGAAAATTGAACATTAATTAAGAATCTTGACACATACATACACAAATAAATATATTCTAATACTAATAAAAAGGCAAGGATGTATTTTTTTTATTTTGATATAAACCAAAATTTATGCTTCTTATTTATTTCAATTTAATTACCTTTTATTATATTATACATGTATTTAATCTTACAAATTATTAAGGGATAAAGATTTTTATATCTTTTGAATATTGGATTTTTATTCAAAATATTAATTTAATTAAAAATGATTCATGAGTATCTTTTTAATTTAAATAATTAAAAAAACACAGAGATTCAAATTTATGAAAGATAATAAAATTTTGTGGTTTGGATACTCATTATTTGAAAGATTTTTATTCTTTTCTTATTTGTTTTTCAATTCTAATTAAATGAAAATATTAAATTAATGTTAAGTAAATATTTATGTAATTAATTATATACTTTTTTTTTGGATATTTAAATATTAAGAATTTATTGGAATTGTTTTAATGTAATTTAAATAAAATTTTATTTGTAATCTAATATAATGAGTTATATTTTTTATATTTATCTTAAGATTTAAAACTTAAATAAAATTTATTTGACTGTAAAATACCTAAACTTCAAAGATGAGATAAGATATATTCTCTTGTAAGTTTTTCAGGAATTAAGAAGGGGGAGCGATACGAAATCTCGACATTTTTAATCTCGCTCTTTAAAATCTAGGAAACTAGTTTTATTCTTAAGGGCGGAAAAAAATCTTCAAAAAGTATCTGGATTACTAAATCAAATAGTGTGAGATTACTACTCACAAAAAACAGTTCTTCCCGAAGCTAAAGTACTAAGATATTTAACCAAACCGCTTGGGTGGTATAATGACTGAAAAAAAGCGATGGAATATATATAATGTCCATGAATAGTTGAATGGAAAACCCAAAAGGATTAAACTAATTTTTTTCTTGAATTTCTCACACAGCAACTCCTACACTATGTCAGTAGCTTTATGCTTTGCAAAGTAATTTTAAAGTACTTAAGAAAAGGTGTTCTGGATTGTGGGTTTGACGAAAATCAGTTTGGATTTCTGTACATTTCACATACATTTGAAAATAATTCTAATTCATATTTCTTCAAGTCATATAACTTGAAAATTCTTTTTAGCCATTCCCTTGTTACTAACCCCTTTTTTGGTTTTGTATGAAACCTCTGAGCATCCCACTACACCGACTATATTTTATTTAGTTGTGTGTCTTTAAAGTTAACTACTTCTGACAAAATTACAGCTTTTCATATTCATTATAATATATTAAGTTAGTCTCATATTAAAATGAAGTTGTATGGCAGCTACTGGAACCTTCTTTAAAAGACTAAAGAAATACAAATTTTTGCCATAAGATTAAACTTATTTTGTTAAAATTTCAGACATCCAGATTTATCAAATATAGAGTAATTCTCACAATAAAAAAGAAGTTTAATGGCAGCTCCTTGAATCCGTTGAGAAAACTGGTAAGATTTCAATGGCGCTGACGGCTATTGGATAAAAATAAATTTTCGGAAATTTGAATCGTTTTCTTTTTTTTTGAGCTATCGTGCAGATAGGTGGACGGACGGACGGACGGACATAAACATACATAGATAGATCAATTAACTTTTCCATACCTTTGATTCCATGCCTCCTTCTTTGCGTCATAAATGTAGTTTCGAATTAATTTTACCCTTTGGTATTAAAATGTCATGGAAAACTTTATATTATCAGACAAACATGCAGTCGTTAATGGACAGTTCATCAGTCTAGTAAGATTAAAATTAATTTTAAAATATCATTTTAAAATTGAAAAATATTTTAACTGTCCTTTTTAATGAAAATCAATTTGTATCTCATAGTATCCATTTCATTCAATCACATTTATAACAATTTAATTACAATCACAATTTAATTGCAAATAGTATGAACATTTTGAAGAAAGCATTACGACTTTCTCATTTCCATGTCTAAAATTAAATAATAAAATCTATTGATCGAAATATCTCATTTTGAATTAAAATTATCTTTAATTCAATCTTTTGTTAAATTCAAAATAAAAACAAATTAAAACTAATTTTTTTATATAGAAATTTATTCAATGCTTAAAACACGTGCCAATTTTTCTTTGATTATAAAAATGAAAATCATTGATAAAAAATAAAATATTGGAAAACATCTAATCAAAAAAAAAAAAAAACAAAAATATAAATATATATAAAATTAATTTACTAATTTGTCAGGTTTCTTAATCAAAGAAATTAATTTTACCTTTGCATCACATTCTTATCATTCTCATCTTTTTGCAATTTTATTTTTTAGGTTATCTTTTCATTTTATTTGAAAGGCTTTTAAGTGGATCTCTTTTGAATTTAACTTTTATTTTACAGGACTTGAATAAAAAGAATAAAAACCAGACTGAATTATCATAGATAAAAATATAAAAGAATATTTATTTAATTATTTAAAATTAACAAAATGAAAAAACAAATAGGTATTTTAATACAAAAATTTTTTAAAACGCACTTTTTTAATTTAAAACGCACTCTCATTCTCTTCTATTAAAATTTGTTTCTTAAAGTTTTCGTGAAAATAAACTATCTAGTGTTAGGAAGTGTTCAAATCTTCAAATTTGATGCTTCTACCTTGAAGTAGTAGGTATAAGGGCAGAAGTTGGAAACACTTGCTGGAAAAATACTTACCAGAATGAAGATTAAGATTCTAAGATAAGAAATAGGAAGATAAGAAGAAATAAGAGTTATAATAAGCACCAGCCAGGGCGTGATCTCTAGACCTTTCCCTGAATAGATTAGGTACTTCATTACTATGCCATTGGTCGGATTGGCTATTCTTAAAACTATAATTAGCTGAAAAAAGATTACATATTTTTAACTTTTTAAATAAAAAGACTTACTTAGTAGAGGCTAAGTTGTAATCAGAATAGATACAGAATTTCCTCAAAGTTTGAAACCTCCTGGTTGAATAACCGTTGGGACTATCTAATAAAAAAATGTTCTATACGTGTTACTTATTTAATGCAATCTTTTTTAGTTCAAAATTTTATTAAATTATTGCAAACTGCGTTCAAATTTTGTAAACAAAAGGGTGTACGAGTGCGCAAACCCCTAATACCTAAGCAAAATTTATACAATTCTTAAAAACAAAATTGGTACGATGAATTCAAATATATATCTGAACAATTTTTGAATTGGAAAAAAAAACCTGTGTAAAAATGGCAAAAGTTCTTTTTATTGAACACACTTAAATAATAATATAATTTTTGTGGAATACTTATTTTAATAACACAGAAGTTCAAGGCTAATATCAAATAAAACGATAATATGTCCATGATATTTTTATTTGAATTTTATACCTAATTTCTAACCATATATTCCCCAATCATTCTTTAAACTAAGCGTGTGAAATAGGATTTCTAAAATAGAAATCATTAAAAAGAATTTAAAGAAAGAGATAGGTGAGATTCTTGGAATTGAAAGCCACTTTAATGTTAATAAGCACGTGGTTCTTTCAAATGTTTTTGAATTATTTCTACCGGAATTTTCAAAAGCAAAAATGAAAATGCGAAAATTTAATATTTTATTTATTAATTTATTCAGTCTCATGGCTGTATATATATTGAGACGACATAGGCAAATTGGATAAAATAAAATAAATAATTAGATGCATCAATTCCAGAGAAGTGTTGAAATTTGTAGAAAATCTAGATCGTTAAATTTAAAGAGAAAAATTTAATGTAATTTAAATAAAACTTGAAAAGTTTGAAGAGTTCTATCCTGTTTGATGTCAAACGCAAGGTACTCTCTATAGACGTAACTTTGAAAGAATAAGGCAACAGTAAACGATAATGAAAATAGGTAGAGAGGAGCTCTTGCCTTGTTTATTTAAAGGAATGCTAACAGGAACAATAATATCCATCTTCTAAATATCCCATCCAATTTTCTTCGTCACTCATAATCCAACAATCCCAAATATCCCCAATTGAAATGCCTAAATCCTTCTATATCCAAACTTCATCCTCGAAACGGAACTGTGCATTTGTATCACAGGTCCAGCCACATACTGTTCAAAGGAACATCGCACAATTGCAATGTGTGGTTTTCGAGCTTTCCACTGTTTCTCGGAAATAGTTCGAATGCTTAGATGCAATCAATTTGTGAAAAGCTATTAGCTATAGAGCTTATACATTCTAGCAAACTTTTGGAAATAACAGGCACGCTGCTGAATCAACGGTGGCAGTTAATGAATCGTACAAAATCAGAACCGGAAATTCCCAAAATCATTTAATAGTTTAAAATAAGACACAATATATTTTTTTCTATGTTTCTAACCCAGTTTTCTTTTGAGTTTTCCAAGTTGTACGTAAAAATGGGAGCAAAGGTTTAGATAGAATTTAGATTTAATGGTAAAATGATAAATTTAAAAGATTTTGTATTTTCGAACTATAAAAGTTTTGGAGTTTGTACTTAGGATTATGTGATAGATATTTTAGATAGATAGATATTTTATTGGAGAGATTGGATTCCGTAAAGAGCTCTAACTGAATATCAACACCCATCATCACTTTATTTTTAGAGCTTCCTTGTAAATTAAGTTTTAATTTATTGCTTTATTTATGTACAGTCCCCTATCACATACAGTGTGATAAGTGAGTAAATCTGCCATTTCTTTTCAATTAACTATTAAATAAATATATTTTAAATATACTTATAAATCAATTATAAAGTAAATTTTTTTTATTGGATATGATCTGACTACGGTTTAAACCCGAGTGTTTTTTGATTGAAAAGCCGCCACTCTAACCACTGAGCTATCAGTCACAGAAATCAAGTTATAATTTTAAAAATTTAAAATACAATAAATTAATATAAATTATAACTTTAATAAAATATATTTGAAATATATATATATATATATTAAAAATGTAATAAAATATAATGTATTCAGGAATTAAATTATTTATTATTATTTCAAAAAAATATTTTATATCAATTTTATATATCAATACCTACCAAATAATAATTAATTTATTATTGTACAATATAAAATAAATATTAATGGGTCACTTAATTTTTAATTTGAAATAATCATTGAAATTCGTTTGTAATTATAATTACCATAATAAATTAAACAGTTAACCGCCATTAAATTAAATATAAGTATGGTTTATCTTTAATTATATATAAGTATGGTTTTTGTATCTTTAAAATCTCTTATAAATGTTTTATATTGTATAATATTATTAAATTAATGAATATCTATTATAAATTTTGTATCATTTTATTAAATACATAATAAATTATATATATATATATATACTTATGTATTAGTACATAATATCTTTAGATACCTAATAAAAAACCAAAAACTTAATCCACAAATGAAATATAAGATTTATAAAATACAAAAAAACATCAAATAATATACACATCTGTGGTGAATTGCCTGCTTATTTTAATCAATTAAATACAAACATACATAAATTAGGTTTTTAGTAAACAAAAGAACAGAAACCAAAAAAACAAACAACAATATTAATTTCACAGGAAATTTACTACCTCATTAATCCAATCAATATAATTAAAGCGCGTAAATCCATTTACAAAAATACAACAAACAAATCAAAAGAAAAGAAAGAAACAAGGCAGTGTGTAAAATCAAATGGTTTAAAAGGGGTACATTATCTAAAACTACAATAAAAAATTATCCAGAGTTGCCGTTTTATTTCAGTTATGAATAGATTGGTAAACCACTTTCCTAATGATATGAACGAGTCACTTAGAGGATAGGCGTGAGTATCTTAAACTTCACACTTACAGAAAAATGCAGCGAAACTTCGATTCCCTAAACGGAGAGTGGTACAGAAGGTGGTACTCATAATAAATATACCCAAGACAAATTCCCTAAGACTAAATACTAACAACTCTAATCCGCTAATAACAAACAATGTAAAAATTCGGGATTTTTCAAGTCTTAACTACTTAGGTAGTATCCTTACTACAAGCGGAGGAGCTAAAGATTGGAAGAAGAATTTTTGAAACCATGTAAAAATAGGAAGATTGGAGCTCGGGAAACTTTGGACAATCTAGAGATTACCAAAATTAAACAGAGCTATAAAAACAAGAATATACGAAGTAATCATAAACGCAATCCATTTCTACAGCAGTGAAACACGGCTAGTCAAAAACTCAACAAACAAATAAGCTACAACTATTTGAAATTAAATGCTTCCGAACAATACATAATAATACATAAGATGGCCCTAAAGGATAACTAATGATGATCTATTAACCATGTCTAGAAAAGATATTATACTCTGTCTACTCTGTCAAATGAGAAGAAATAAATGGATATGGATAGGCCAAAAACTTCGAAAACCGACAGAGAAAATTGGGCATTGGACGCTTGATTTGAACAGGCAAAAAGAGTTCAGAAAACGGAGAGCTGTAGATAAATATGTAAAATCCATCAACTAGCTTACAATAGACTACGATATTGCGAAAGATTTGTGGAAGACCTATGCTGCTCCAGAGATTAAAACAAGAAAACAAAAAAAAAAACTTAAAACTAAAAAAACAAATGATTGGTTTTGGAGATCAGGGTGAGGGAAGAAAGTTTTGCGCAACATGGTCTGGAAAATTCCAGAATGCAAAGAAGGCAAAATAATTGTATAGGAATTGAAGACGCACGTTTGGAATTTTAAAAAATCCGGAAATATTTTACTTGAAAAGTTCACATGGGGTCTTTTACTTATTCTCAGAGTCTATTCATTTTACAATTTCATGTTCCTAAACTAAAGCAATGTTCAGGAGGTATATATAGATAGTCTAAAATGTTTAAATTATATTGTATATTAATTATAATATAAAAAAGTCGCATATACAAGTCCTATATTTGAATACTTATATCATGTATTCAAATACAATAAGACTTCCATAAAGTTTATGGGGTTGCAGCTCTTTACTTTGAAAAATTGAACACAAATTTTTAGATCTTCATATTGCTGAATTGACATTTGTATTTTAAATATTGAAGATTTTTTTTAAATAGACGGACGAACCGAAAGAGTGAAATTTATGAGAACATTTATTAAATTTTTTTTTTTTTAAATGCGTTCAAAAGAAAACCAATGAAAAATGAAAATCGGAAAATAAAAATTTTCTCTATTTTTATTTTTTTTTTACGTGTATTTGTTTTTTATTATATACATATTTATATTGTATTTTGATATAGTTAAATATATATGTATATAATATAATACAAATTTATATATGTATATGCGGAAATATTAAACGATTACTTTAATTCTAAGGACTAATAAAAAAAACAACAACAACAATAACAAAAAATAAAACATAAATTTAAAAGAAAAAGAAAAATACAAATTAGCAGTATAACGCCAACATTTTCTTAATATACCATCATTAATAATTACATATATATATATACATATATATATATATATATGTATATATATAGATTTATATACATATTTCACATAATATGTATACACATAAATATATTTTTAAAAAAACATATTTACAGATAAATTTAATAGATAAGAGAAAATCGAAAAGAACATTAATTTTATGTTAGACAATTTCTTATTTTTTTTTCTTTCTTTCTTTCGTCTTTACTTTATTTTTTCTTATTCACTCTTTTTTATCAATATTATATTATTGTTTTCTTTTTTAGCTGCATCATGTTTTTAATTCAGTGAAAGTTTCTTCTTTTTTTAGCATATCTTGAAGATATTTCAAAGTGAAATGTAACTTTTGGACTGAGTTAGTCTGTCAGGCCATAGTTATGTCAATTACAATAAGTTTTATATTGTTATCTCTTATTATAGACATATACAACTTTCCGTAAATTTCTTCGATACTTCCTCCCCATCCTATCTGAAAATCTGTGGAAACTCTGTATCGAAATTGTTACAGAATAAAATTAACGGAAAAGTCTCCGAAAAAATGGTAAAACTAAGTAAAGCATTTGATTTGGTTTCTTGGTTTATTCATTGCCATATTGTCTAACAGGCCATGAATGAAGTCGAAATTTTTCAAGAGATTGACTGGGACCGCCTGTTTTTACGAAATACTTACATAGTTTATGTTTTTTGGAAAATAAGTGTTCAACAGCTGGGTGCGAGGTACAATGATTAGAGTTCCGATATTTTATTTGATGTGGGTCGAATCCCATTATCATGGGAACAAGCTTTTATCTTGTTTTGGATTTGGATAGAGCTACGATTCGCTATTTGTCCT
>CAUJBZ010000306.1:0-23033 GCA_963082915.1 Dolichopus griseipennis | reverse complement strand
AAACTGTAGATTTATTCTTCAAATTCATTCTATTATTCAAGTTCAAAAATTTCAATATGCTGATAATGCCTCAAAGTGTTTATTATTGATTATTATCTAGAATTATATTCATATTTATTACAAGTACTATCTAAAGTCTTGAATATGGGGGAAACATTAGTTTTAATTTTAGTCTAAGTACTTATACTAAATATATATTATATACACCTTGAAAAAGATGTTAGTGATCTCTATTGTACCAGTCACTTATTCCTAATTAAATAACCAGTTTTTGATAAGTTATTCATTGATTTGTTTTCATATGATGAAAAAAATTGTTATTTGCTTATTTGATTATTGATAAGTTGTTGATTCAATAATCCCTAATCTAATGCAAATTTGCTAAGTGCTTATACTTAGTAACACTTATTTAGGGTTTCTATCAATATATGCTAATTCTTTTGTTGGACTATGATAGCTCTGAAATATTGTATATATTGTTTCAAAACAAATAATATTACAATGTTAAGTAAAAATAAGACTTTTAAACTAGCTATTAAACATATTAGTGGTACATAATGGTAATTGGTTGCACCAAATAGGTTTCCATTTTTTCTTATTAAAGCCAAATAAAAACTAATTAAATGTTCAAAACTTTTATAAGATCAATGTGATTAATTCCGTGAAAAAAAGAAAGAAAAACTCTAATTATTTTATGAAAACTCTATTATTTATAAATTTATTTAAACAAACTTATCCAATTGTTGTATTTAATATTATTTTATTCTTTTAAATAAAACTTGTAGGAATTTACAGGATTTATGAAAGTTAATAAAAATTATATTTTTTATATTAAATTTCAAAAAAAAACTTAAACTTATTTTGAAAAATTACAACATTTTAATAGGCATCCATGAATGGCATCAAAATTGTAAGCCCAATTTTTTATTTATTTTTAAAAAGTATTTTAAATTTGTGTCTCAGCTTAATCTAAGTCTTCTGGCTGTCAATAGGTATCGTCCTAATTAAAAAATTAAAATAAATTAAGTTTGTACTAAAATTTAAAAATTAATTAAAACTCAGTACACAAACCCCATTTTGAGAATATATCAATTGCTTTAGGTGCCATCTATTAATGATAATGTAATTACGCCTAAAAGTAGGCAATTTTTTCAGAATCATCAGTTTTATAATTTAATTTGGAGGAACTTCAGGGAATAAAATAGTTGATACTAATTGATATTATTATAGAACTCAATTGAGCTGCTATGATTCATTGCTTTACAAAATAATATTAATAATTATTCGATTTTTTATTATTTTGAAATATTTTAATATATTAAAACTTAAGTTTAGAATAATGAAATATGTACTAATAACTTAAACTTTTCTAAATCTCTAACTTAACAATTTGTAACAATATTCAGTATAACAATTTGTAAATTCATATTTTTGGTTTATATTCAGATTTAAATAAATAAAATCAAATTTTTCCGAAAATTTATACAAAGGATTAAAATGAATCTAAGAAAACGTCATATTCAGTCGAAAGAAAATTAGCCTTCATTTAACTTTACACTTTTTAGTTTTTTTACTTACAATTTTAATAATTTTACTTTTAATTTACAGTTATATGTCGCCATTGTCCATACAATTGTTACTTCTGTTTGTTTGTTTTTTTTCATTTAATATCGTACTAAAAAATTTATTCCATATTCAGTGAGTTTACATATACACTGACACAATTTTCATCCTGTCGATTTATTTTTAATATTTTTATTTTTAAATCTTTTTTTTACATTTTTTTTTTGTTCTTACTTTTCTCAAATTCATTTTTATTGTTATCTATATTTCCTCTCTGAAAAATTTGTTGTTGTTTTTTCTTTTTTTTATCCCTTTCTTTTTTATTATAAAATTACTGTAAAGGACAACGTAAATAAAATGGACCCAAATTACAATTTGAGTTTATTTTTTTTTTTTTATTATTATTTTTGTTTTTTGTATAAAGAAATATTTTAATGTAAATTTTTACATACGTGTTATTTACAAGCTATTTTATGTTTCTGTGCATATATATACATAATATATATGTAAGTATATTTTTATTATAACTTAGTACAAATAAATACATTTATATATATTTGTATAAATATGTATATAACTTATTAAAAAAAAAAAATGAAAAAGAAAGGAAGAGTTATAATAAAAAAAGAGATAACAAGTGGATGGAAAAAAGATGGGTTTTAAAAAAAAGGTCCATTCCTAAAATTAAGTCATAATTGGCCTCGAATAGGGGAAAGCTCCGAATTTTTTTGAGCAAAGTTATGATGATTCTCAAGGATCTCAACTGTATACTTATAAGTACATATAATTAGCACCTCTTTTTACTTTAAATTTAATATACAGGGTGTTTCTTAATTAAGTGAACTGATATATACCACTGCAAACATACTTATGGGTAGTTTCTTTTATCTTAAAATGTGGTTTTTTCAAAAAAAAAATTGTAAAAATTTCAGTGTTTTAAATTTAAAACCTCGTTTTTAAGTTTTGAAAGTCTAAAAAATAGAAAACAATAGAAGATTAAGGGGTACATCTTAAGCTTTCAAATACATTTTACAAAATTTCCATAAGTGGTTTAGAAACAAAGTTAGGAGTAAAATTATGAAAACTAAAAAATATTTTAATTTTATTTAGGCCCTTATCTTGAGGAGAGGCGCAGCTTAGCCTCCATACAAAAAATGTGCCAATTCATAAGTACTTATGCAGGTGTATATAGCAGTGCACTTAGTTAGGAAACACTCTATATACCTGATAAAACTCTTGTTATAACAATTTAAATATAGCGCTTTTGCGAGATTTTGGTGGCTCCCTCTAACTCTGTAACAGGGGGGGACTACAGAAAAACATTGAAACATTCCATGATATTAATATTTTTGCGGTATGTATAAGGAATTCAAATTTCATTTCTTTATTTCAAACGTTGTAGAAGTTTTATAAACTCACTGACGGACGGACATACAATCATAGTTCAACTATATTAGCACATTTTAAATTTTTTTGAAAATGTCCTTAAAAAAAAAGAAAAACAACAAAAAATAATAGAATAAAAATGGATTTAAAAGAATTTGACTTATTTAAGTCAAAATAATGAAACACTTTTTTTTATTTTTGATTTTTCTTTTTTTTTTTATGTATATGTTCTTGTACATTACATACATTACATACATGTGTACATATATGTCCAAACCATTATTAGGATAATGAAATTCACCACGTACCAGTTTAGTTACAAACACAAAATTTAACAATAACTGTAAGAAAAAGGGTAATCAGGATGAAAAATAATAAAAC
The DNA here is from genome assembly GCA_963082915.1 of Dolichopus griseipennis. Taxonomy (NCBI): domain Eukaryota; kingdom Metazoa; phylum Arthropoda; class Insecta; order Diptera; family Dolichopodidae; genus Dolichopus; species Dolichopus griseipennis. The sequence goes on along the minus strand of CAUJBZ010000306.1, from coordinate 19,703 downwards.
AATAAAAAAAAAAAAATAAAAGAAAAGTGAAATTGACTAAAAAAAATAAAATCAAAAAAAAAAAAAACAAAATTTATGTTATAAAAGGATTATATGGTAGTGAAGTTCATAAAATCGTTTCCATGTCATTTGTAGTGGTCACAAAAGAAAAAAAAAAAAAAAACAAACGTAGATTTATTTTTTTTTTTTTTTTTTTTTTAGAAAATGATGTTCTAAATTTTGTTAATACTCGTACATATATATATAAATAATATGATTCGTATCGTATATATTAGATACTTATATTATATTGTATTCATTCTTTGGGAAATGATGTTCAATTAGATTTAAGGATTTAGGATTTTGGTTTCGTGTTTTTTTTTTCTAAAATTTTTTTTTTTTTTTTTTTTTTTTTATATATATATAATGTATATGTATATGTACGTTTCGGTTTTTATTTAAATTTCTTTTTTTTTTTGTATCTTTCTATATTAAATATTAAAATTTAAGTTAAAAAGTTTCCGGGAAATATTTTTTATTCAAGGATTTTCTTTTTATTTTTTTATATATATATGTATATACACTACACATATATATATATACATATATATATATATATATTTATGGAATAATAAATTGTAGTAAAAATGGTTTTGATATTTTTGATATTGGTTTGAATTAATTTAAATAAAAAAAAGTTATATTAGGTATTTTTTATTTGTATGTAATATATATATATATATATATATATATATATAATTTAATAAAGGGTGCTCCGGATGTTAAAATTCATAATTTTGGGATGTGATTAAAGAGGCTAACAGGGGAAATGCCTTTATAATTTGTTGTTATAATTTTTGAACCTTTAAGTTTTTTTCATTTTTAAAATAGCTATATGATTTAGGGTTTGATTGTTATATTAGAACAAATAGAAGTTTATATTGTTATTAAATCTCCTGATTACTTCTTTTGATAAAGGGTTCCAAAATTTTTTCTGACCAAACTTATATTGATTTTCAAGGATCTGAACCCTGTATATTTATTTTAAATATATTTGCTTATAAAAGCAGTTGTATTCAGATTGAAAATGTATAATTATTGAACTCATGTTATAACAATTGAAATTTGGTGCTTTTGTGGGACTTTGGGGGCTGTAACTCTTTAACAGATGTGGAACTATATAGGATAAAGTTATTTCATGAAATACTTATATAATTGGAATCAATCCACTGAAATAAAAAATTCATGGTACTTTTTAAAGTTTCCAATATCTTTTTTTTCGAAGGCATTTTGAAGCTACTGAGACCTGTAGACTTTTTAAGCGGGGTTTTTAAAATATTACATATGTTACTTTATTTTTATAATTTAATTTATGCTGGTTCTTCAATTATCGAAAAATTTACATAATTTTCAAGTTACACTGATTTTAGTATACTAGAAGTGAATAAGAAGACACTAGGAGGTAAAATAATTTATAAAAATAATTTAATAAATGTTATTTCTTAAAAAAATTTATTTGTAAAATTTTAAAATGCAGTATAAACTTTGCAGTATAATCTGGGTGGATTGGAAACTGAATATACTTAAAGGATTTTATGAGCTATAAACTTCCAGATACTAGAAATAGATGGAAATAGAACCTCCCAAAATAGTTCTAATCCCCCAAATCATCCTCTTAAATTACGACCTTTATTACTGAGGCACCCTGTATAATAAAATTATAAATTTTTTAATATTACAATTTAATGATCTCGTTTTTTATACAAAATATGTATATTTTTTAAAATACGACTTTTTATGTAATATTAAATTTTGATAATTAACAAGGGATTTTGATTTTAAGTTGTAAATTAAAAAATTGTTTTATTAAAAGTATTATAAAAAAGTTATACTTATATAATTTAATTTTTTTTTGTTTATTACAAAACGTAAGTCAAATAATTGGTGACATAGGTTAAAAATTTTTTTGTTTCCATTTTTTAATTGTTGCTTAATTCATACACGTTTTATATTTAAATTATAAAGAGTTTATTAAATTTCTGTGGAAATAATGTCCAAAAATCTATTAAATAATTTAGTGTTGTAATAAATTTAATTTCGAAAATTTGATTAAAAAGTTGAAAATTGGTTCTTTTATACATTTTACTGTACAGGGTTAAGGTAAAGGGTAATGGCCTATAGTATCTTACAATATAATAGGTGCTGGCATATAGTATCCTACAATATAATATGATAGATTTATTAAAACGGAAATAATTAGAGGGAAATAGAGGTAATAGAGGAGAGGTACTGGTCTATAGTATCCTACAATATATTGTGATACATTTATTAAAACTGAAGTAATTAGAGGGTAGTAGAGGTAACAGAGGATAGGTACTGGCCTATAATATCCTACAATATAATTTGGTTTATTTATTAAAACTGGAGTAATTAGAAGGTTGTAGAGGTAATAGAGGACGTTCTGAAACATATTTAAAATTAACTTTCAGCTAAAAAGCTATATATTTCAGCTGAGTCTTTAAAAACTTAATTAAGACATCCAAAGTAAAGTTAGGAAGTCCCAAGAAAGTTTTGCTTGAAATACTCCAAAGATATACATATACTCTATATTCTATACCCTTTTTAACAAGGGTATCATTTAAAACATTAATAACTATTAAATTGCCTTAAAAATAATTTATTGAAAATTAGTTACATAAAAGGTTTTAATTAAATTTTATCTATTAAAATAAACTCTATAATAAAATTTAATCTAAGCTGGGCTTCTTTTATCATTTAGAGTGAAATAAGACTTTAATAGTATCTAGTTTCGTTTTAATTCAATTCTATAACTTCTAAAATATCCATTGAATCAATTTTGATAAATTAAATATATTTAATTTTTAATTTTATTTATATAATTTTCTAAAATTTTTAAATAGTTTCAAAGAAAAATTCATTCAAATAATATTCTATTGAATATTATATAATTCAATAATTTTGGATAATTCTAATGAAATTTTACAATTATGGGCGGGGCATAATTTCAAATTAAATGCAAACAAATTTTAATTAATGTTGCTCATTAACGTTTTCTCATTTCTCTTTTAAACGTGGTACAGTACAGACGTGTCTTGCTTTGATTAGTAATAAAATTTAGTGTTAAATGAATTTATGAAATGGTTAGACTAAATTGAAAAACTTTATTATTAAGTAAATATTTATAAATTTATAATATTTTATATAATTTTAAAATTTATAAACATATATATATAAATATAAATTCCCACATTTATAAATAAACATAATATAATTAAAGCATTTATAAAATTTTTATTTTTTTGAAAGCATTAAAAAAAAAACAAAAATAACAAAAAAAAACACAAAATAAAAAAATTTTATAACAAATTAATAAGAAATATTACAGAGCCAATGTGTATTTTTTTACATTCATGTTAAAAAAAAATATGTTAATATTTAATATGTTAATGTTAAGGTCAATGTTATAATTTAAACTCTTATAGATGTTAAATATATTGAAAATAATGTTAAACCTCTCATGTTTTCTAAATATCATAGAATTGATTTTATGGATCTAATAGAATTTCTTGCCTGTTTATTAGTGGTTATTTAAAGTAAATAAGGGTGATGCATTCTGAAGTATATTTTAAATATCAATTTGTCACCGAAAAGTCGGTGAGTCAAGCTAAGAAGCAAATTTGATGGTAAGATTAAATTTTATATTTCTATTATACATACATACTTAAATAGATTATGTAGATTAATAGAAATTATTAAAAATAGATATTTAAATTAATTAAAAAAATTAGATTCTAAAAATGTTCAACCTTTGATTTATACAATGATTATAAATGAATCATTTTCCAATATTAACATGATTAAGTTTGATAATTCAATTTAATTTTTTCATATGGGCCTCAGAATCACAGTGACCTAACCCACAAAAAAATAAAAAATAAAAACTGCAAAGGTTAGGCCACTTGGTACTAAAAAAAAAAAGGAGAAAAATGGCTTAGGCCAAAAAGAAAATTCCACAGATGCTACTGGAAATTTATATTTCCAGAAGACAGCCCAATTTTATTTCTAGTTTTGTCATTTAGGATTAATTAATTAGTAGGGTAGATCACTTGGTTGTGAGTCTATAATCTAGTCTGATTTACAAAATTACTAAAATAACATTTTACCTAAATCCTTAAGAGTTTTTTTTTTTTTTAAATTATGTGACCACTAAATTGCATATTCCTTTGAAATCCTCTAATAACATATATATTTTATTATATTATACACAATCAATATGTTATGTATAACATACAAATAAATATGTGATTATTTTATCAAAATTTATTTTTATATATTATTAAATACATTATTGTTAAAATGTATGTATTTTGTTTATGTAAATATGTCTGTTATGTGACTCTATTACATATAAAAATATTTATTCTGATTCAGAATTGAAAAAATTGCACAGTATTCCGAATAGATACATCTTTTTTGAATATTTATAATAATACATTGAATTTTGAATACTTTTTTTTTCATATTTAATGGCTATATTTATTTAAGAATTTATAAGAAGTGTATATATATTTATATATAAATACAAAATAACAGCAACCAAATAAAATATTGTAACATAATGTTTTAAAAAAAAGGCTTGACCTAAATAACACTAAGAATGAGAATGTTAAAATATATATTTTAAAGATTATCATGAAAATCAATGATGATTGAAACACTAAAAATATATTACAGTATAGCACTGTTTTTTATTTATTTTTAAAGGGTTCCAAATCTTCTTCCTGTTGATTGTTTGATTTGTTTCTATTAGAAGACAATGTAAAAAAATATAATATTATCAAAGTTAGAAACGAGGTTCATACAGTTGAACAAGAAGCATACAAGTCTTTTTTCTCAATTTGATTTTGCACTTTATTAATATATACATATGTATCTAATAGATACGTATAAGTAAATGACATTTAACTTAATCAATATCTAAAACTAGGTTCCATAATATGGGTTAAAATCCAATAAATTCAATGATCTTAAATAAAATAATAAAATAAAAGGTTTCAAAATCACAACAAGGTTATAAGGGGTATATTTGGAAAATAGCGATGATTTAATGAATAACTCTCAATAATTGGTTTGTGTCATAAGTGTATGCATTGGAAAACTCTTTGATTCTATAAAAATTCATCCTTTTTACATTATGTAATTGTAAATATTAGTTTTCATTTAGAATATCAATTATTTAAAAAAAATAAAATCTAGCAATTCATGAAACGGCAAAATTTGTAACCAAATTTAAAAATTATTTTGGACATTTTCCATAAAAAAGAAAATTGTCCATGTTAAGTAAATAAAGAGGAAAAATTTAATGGAATGAAAACGATTTTGAAAGCATAAATCTTTTTGTCAATTTTTTAGTCATATATATATATATATATATATTTTTTTTGAAAATAAAAATACTTAAATATAAGATTATCAAAATTTTAAAAAGATGAAGACAAGATACTTTTTTTATTTCATCCAAACTTTTACTTTTCATTATTTTGAATTTTTTTGAAACTTGTAAATTTAATGTAAAATATTGTCAAGTTCATTTATTCCATTTTCTTTAAATAGAACTTGTTGCTGGAAAAATTAAATTCTATAAAAAAACATAACAAACATTATAACATTATATTATCCATTAATTAATTATTTAATGAATATTAATTAATTTATTAAGGTTTTAAAATTATTAAAATTAAATAAAATCAATGTTTAATTTGTTTCTTATAACTTATAATATAAATTTTAATTTATAAATGGAGTTAAATGAATACAAAAATTGGTAAATAGATTTTTCGTGTTATGTCTATGGCATAGTTATGATTAAGACCAACTTTAGGCGTTAGTTACGATAGGCATAAGCTGATTGAATGTCTGTATGTCTGTATCGCTATTGTAGCATACACTGTGGTACAAAAAGATTCTAATCATTTAAAAGTTGATGATATTTAATAATAAAAAACTATTGTGGGGTCATTTGCTTTAACTCAATCAGAAGTTCATTGAGTTTTTTTTTAATTTATGGAATTTCTTTGAGTTTGTTTTAAAGTTGTGGAAAAATACCGTTTAAATTATAGATAATACGGAAATCCCAATTTGTCTAAAGTCAAGTATTAGAGTATTTTAAGGCCTTGAACTTTTACTATGTTTTAGGTTTCTTTTATGAACTGAGGGTAGATCTAGACTTAAAAGTATGGATCGGGTCAGAATTATTTTTTTATATGGCCGTTACTCTATATCTAATGAATCAGGATGTCTGAAATTCTTCTAAAAATTGGTTTAGTTTTATGATCAAAGCTTGGGCAAAATTTAGTTGTGTAGTGCAGTGCGTTCGAGTACTTGTCATACAACTTATTATTTTATATCAGCATTAATTACTCTATACTTTTATAATGTCTAAAATTTTGTCAATTGTAGTTAACTTTAATTGCAAAAGTCTGAATAAAATATAGTCGGAGGAAGCGGCTTTCAACTTATCTTTTCTTTGGTGCATAATTGAAAGTTTAATGAGTTGTGTATTTGAAATTTTGTCAAAAGTAATTAATCGAATGATATAATGTCTATATTACGGTCTTATGGGTATTCCAGAGTAGACACAGTCTACTCTACTACACTTTTACTCCTTTTATATAAAATTAAACGCTAACTAAATTTAAACTAACCTATTAATTTGCAATTCTATTTGTTTCATCGACAGTCTATCAGCATTTTATTTTTTGAAATAATTTCTATTTTCAAGAATAAAAGTTTGATTTAGGTTATGTGTAAGCATATATATAAGTATATATGTATATGTATTTTTTTTATTTACTAATTAATTGTAAATATAAAGTGACTTCCTTTACACATTTTATTCCCTAATGCTTACTAATAATTAGGGAAGGTGTGCTTTTCCATTTACTGATTTACTCTTGGAAATAGAAAATAAGAAATATCTTAAGATGTCAGTATTAATTATTTTTTTAAAATATTTGTGGTAGAATACCTAAATTAATTTAGACTGACCTAGGTTCTATAAATTATGATCTTTGAAGAAATGTCATTTTTTAACTGAAAATAGCTATAATAATTTTGTTTTAGATTTTAAGATTCGGTACCTCTATAAAAGAAAATTTTGTATTTATGTCGCATCTACATGGGGCAACGTTCCATAATTTCGGTTTAGTAATTCTTTTTTTGAAGTCTCGTTTTTAAAAAATCTTGTTTTTTATTAGGAATTTTGAGCCGAGGTTTCAGACTCAACCCCAATATAGTTCGTAATTTGGAGGAAAGAGAAATTTTTAATATTAATAGTCATCTAATTCTAAGTTTGGCAAGAGCACACAATATTTAACAAAAATTAGGTTTCTTGCAATTGTAAATTGAAAAACTGATTTTTTGAAAATTTTTTAATAGGCATTTTTAGATTTACTCGAGATAAGATGTATATCTATTAGATGTGATTTTTTAAATTTGGGGATTGGTGATTTCCTATAGGTTCAAATATATCTCACTCTCTTCTATTACACCTTCGGTATTTTGAAAACAATAGCTTCAACTTTTTGTATAATAATTTGAACAACCATCCCGCAATTGTTTCCCATAACTCGTACGTTCATAATTGAACAATATATAAGAAAATCTTGTCCATAGTATTTCATAGCCCTATTTTTGTCAAAGCCTCGGAACGTTTTTTAATAATATATAACTACATAATTCATATTTATTTGGTAATAAAAACTCACACATACAAAAAAACAACCTTTGTTTTTAAAATTAAATTTTTAAGAATTAGATTTTCTTAAGGGATGATTTTTCCTGCGAATTTTAAAATTTATTTGTTCTTTTTTTTTAATTTTAAAAGATTTTCATTTTGTCATATAATTTTGACATTTACAAGTAAATTATTAAAAAAAAAAAAACAAAAACAAAAACCCAAAACCATAAGAAATCACACAACAAAGTTAAAAGAATGGATTTGTGGTTTTTCTTAGCAATTTAATAAATTAAAATTCAATGGAATTATATTGAATGACGTACAAAAAAACAATTTAATTTTGAAAAGCCCTCTTTCTTTTTATTTTATTCGCAACTCTTAATTTTAAAAGGTAGGCTGAAATAATTTTTATTTTATTAATTCTATATACGTTATTTCCTTTCCTTTCCTCATTTTTTTTTTTTTGCTTTTTTATATTTTTTGTTGTTCCAAAAGGCTTTTTTTGTATTTGAACAATTGTTTGTATCTATAGATACATTAACTGAATCTAACAAATAACAAAAAAAAAACTTAAAATATAAAAAGATAAAATGTCAATTGATTTCGCACTCATACTGTTCAAGTTTTATTTTTTTTTTTATATTTTCTTTATTTTTAGATTCATACTTAAGATGACTTTTCTCTTTTTTTTTCAAAAAAAAAACACTGACATTTATATAATGTATTATATAATATTATATATAAATGTGTGTGTACATAATACTAATAAGAAAAAATAAAAAAGGAAATATGAAATCTTTTTGAAATTCAATTCTTGTAATTTCTAAAAAAAAATCCTTAATTTAAAAAATTTTGACCACAACAACAAAAATTAAAAAAAAAGGAAGAAATATAAAAACAGTATTATTTCTTTTTTTTATTTTTATTATTATTAACGTACCTATTATATAATAGGAAGGGGTTTAACTGTGTTTATGAATTGTACAGGGTTCATTGGAAAATAGTACTAGATATTAGTTTATAACATTTAAGAAATTGAAGCTTGCATCACTTATCGCAGCTCCAACATAAACGGTAAAAATGGTATGTCACATACATGGGATATTAGTGATAACTATAGATATGTATATTATTCAGGAAACGCTACCTATGAGTTATTGTTTTGTGAGGTTTTGCCATATTATTTTAAAATACTAAATAGTACAAAGGATTCGGATATATTAAAGAGATTTACTTGATCAGTGAATCTGTTGTAAAATTGACATTAGATTTAAGAAGAACTTGGAAGTTTAATAGGATAAAAAGGAAAAACGGGATTCAGTGGCTTCTATAAATTGTTTATATAACAGCATCGGTTTCTATGTAATCCTTTTTCATATTAAAACATGTTATTTATTATCTTAAAATTAGCGGTTTCTGAATTCGATACGTACATTTTTTTTGAACACTAGTAAATTTCAAGGAAAATAACTTTCTTCTACATAAAATTGTAGGTTTGACTCAGAGCTAACAGATTTTGAACATACATAGTTAAGTATACTACAATTAAGAGATTTGAATGGAAGGATATGTTATAGCAACGAACCACTTCTATTAATATCTATTTCAAAAGTTGACGAATGTGAAATGAAGAATTCTTATAAAAGTAGAGCACATATGGGATGGACGTAGTGCCTCTATCAATTATTGAGTTTGCATTCCTAGTTTTAACCGCAGTATCTTACTTGTCTGTATTTTTATTTGCCTGAATTTAAATTGATACCTATTATTAGTATATAATAGATAGATAATATTCTAGAAAAATAATACCTTAATCATAAACCTAAAATGCCTTCTAATATAGCATCTTACGTATATTCAATTATCTTCAATGTATACTTATTTAAATTAAACAAGTTTTTTGTTTGGGAATAAAACTTAAAAAAATTTTATACTAATACAAGGCTTTATTCCGGATTTGAATTAAAAAAATTCTATTATGCCCGCAGAAGACTCCAAAATATATTCCAATATCAAGTCATATATTCCGTCAAAAGATACTAAAATCATATTCCGAACCAGAGAAAATAAACTATTTTAGAATAAGTTTAAGTTAAATTGAGTTGTAACTTAAGTTAAGTTGTAATTTAAATTGAGTTGTAATTTAAGTTAAGTTGTAATTTAAGTTGAGTTGTAATTTAAGTTAAATTGTAATTTAAGTTGAGTTGTAATTTAACTTAAGTTGTAATTTAAGTTGAGTTGTAATTTAAGTTAAGTTGTAATTTAAGTTGAGTTGTAATTTAACTTAAGTTGTAATTTAAGTAAAGTTTTAATTAAGTTAAAACATTTAATAAATGTTACATTTCACGCGTATTATTTACGTTAGTACGTATTAGTTGAATTTTTTTTTTATTTTATTTTTCAATATACAATCCAAAAACCCCCTGTACAATTTAAAAAAAAAAAAAAAAAAATTTTTTTGAACAATAATAGTGTCCAAAAAGAAATATAATAAGTTTAACAGGACCTTTTTCATTATTACATAACAAAAAAAAAAAACACAAAAAGAAAAGAAAAGTTATATCCATTCATTTGAAATTCAATTTAGAATTGAAAATCTAAGCAGAAAAAAAGAAGATGAATTAAATAAAAAAATATGCCATCTTTTTTTTTTAGAATTTCTTATAATTTTTTGTGTTGTCAGAGATAACTAAATGCGATTCAAAATCAAATACAGGATAAATTCTTCATCTTGTACCCAATTTTAATCTTTTGTCATTGTTTTGAAATATCCCTTAAGTAAAAAAAAAAAAATTTTATATTTTTAGTTAAAGATAACTTAAAAATTACTTACATCTATATACAACTTATATATTTTTATACTATGTTGAATATTGCGTCCAATGATGCTTACATTTTTTTATAATTGTATATAAATCAGATGGGACCAGATTTATTGAAGTTATGTCGATTTCTTTTTTTTCTAAATCCTATATAAGATATAAAGTATTTATAGATACATTTGATTTTTCTAACACATTTTAGAATAGTATATAAGAATAGACGTTTCAATTTAAGACATTTTCTTTTAGTTAAATTATTAGTAAAAAAAAGTAACTTTTTAAAAACCCTTTCTGTTTTTAAAAAAAAAAATTAGTAATAAAATAGTACTTAATCTAGACAATTTTTTTAATGTAACAGTATATTCGATAAATTTGATGATAAAGTAAGAAAGACCCAAAATAAATTAAAATTATCCCATATATTATATAAGGAGCAGACATTTAAATTGTATTAACAAAACCTATTGAATTTATACCATTAAATGTTTTGTATAGATAATTTACTTAAATAATTCCTTTGTTTAAATAATAAGATGCATGCCAAACAACTCTGTACTATATAAAGTAATCTAATTCTAGGTACTTTTAATATATAATTTAATTAGTTTTTTTTTAAAACCAGGTGTGCTCAAAAATTCAAAAACTCATTCAGAATAGGTGCACAGAGTTATTTTGAATAATTTTGCACTTTATTACACAGTCATGAACACTCAATAATTTGTATAGGGTGACTGCATGGTTAAAGTGCAAAATTAGTTTATAATGTTTAAAGTTAGTTTTCAAAGTGTTCATATTCCTAGTTCCATGAAGCAGACTTTTGAGGTTTACTAAGTTAATCCGATTTTTAAAAAATGTTTATCTTCACAAAATATCGGTTCAAAATTGTCGACTTGAGCAAAATAGCTCTTCATAAAATGTTGATTCTAAAATGTCGACTTTCTAAAAGTAAAGAATTTTTGAATAAATAAATTATAGCCCTGATCTTGAAATTCACTTAGTTTTAAATTATTAATTTATTTAATTTTTCCGAATTAGTTTTTCGTAAATTTTTCACAATAACAATCTTATAATAGTGGGTAATAAAATAATATAATTAATGCTACTAATCCCACGCTAAAACAAGTGTTTGAAATCCTGATTTTGAAGTCGACCCTAAAATATAATATCTCTTAATTCATAGTATGTGTGCACATATTCTGTAAAAGGCATATAACCCTGGCTTTGAAAATACCTATAAAATTCCTCCTAACTTAGAATGTGGCATATATACATATTATATATTATTATGTATATTAAAATTGTAAAAATTTAAAAATTTTTCAAAATTTATGAATTTGTCGATATTTTAAAAGTCGACATTTTCTCAGTCAACATTTTTTCTTTTAATATTTAGTACAATACACATTTTTGGAAAAAAATTTCCACATTTTTGTTAGCAGATTGAAAGTCTATTTAAAATAAGGTTCCCTGATTTTAGCTTAGTAAACTGGTTCTTTTAAAATTATAAAGATTTTTACTTTAAGTAAAAGTTTTTAGTTTAAGTGAAAACATTTTTACTTTATATCTATATCAAAGCGTGCGTCCAGAATTTACCAACTCTCAATTGTTAAAATTTTAAGTAAGACAATTTTTCAAAATAAAATACATTGACTATAGTGTGTAAAACACCTTGGACCTTAAATAATTGGAATTGAAATTAATAATTTACCTTAGTTCCTGAATGAATTTTTATTTCAAATAAAAATGTCTTTGTTTAAATTTATTAAAAGTAAAAATTTATTTAAAGTAAAAATGTCTTCAGTTAAAAAAACAAAATTTTCACTTAAATTACAAAAGGTAGATATAGTTGATTTCCAGGTTCAATTATTACTAAATAAATGACTGACATTTGATATTGTAATGTATCTGGTACTTAATATTTTAAATATATCTTTAGTTTGAGTAAAAACATTTTTTTATTTAATTGACCTCATAATATAATTATTATAAATATTCCAAATATATTTATTTTTTTATTCAAAATTCAATTCACAAATCAAACCTTATACGACTGTATAAATAACTCAAGAGTTCATTTATAATTTTAATTTATACCTTAAATTATTTTTATATATTCTTTATTAAAATTGATACTCTAGTATAATATATAGTTTCAGATAATAAAATATAATAAAATGAAATTGATGAATTTCCATTTTCCGAGGATAATAAACAAAAATTTATATATGTATTTTCCTATACATATTTCCTTTCTTTATATTATTTTGGATTTTATTTAGTTTAATTTTTTATTTTTTGTTATTTATAATAAAAACAATATTTTAGAACAACAGGATATAACTAAAAAAATATAAAAAAGGACATTTCATTATATATTCAACAATGATTTTTTTTTTCGGATCAGTGAAAAAAATCCCTACGAAATATGTTCTGTAAACATATTTTTAAAATCCTTTAGAAAATCTCGCGTTTTTTAAAAATTTCGTATTTGAAAATTTCCTTTAGAAATCTCGGTTTTAGAAAATCACGTTTTTTCCTGATAATTTTCGGCTTTTAAAAAAATAAAAAGTCAAAATTAAGTTAAATAAAAAGTCAAAATTATAAGTCTTACAGATTTCAAAACAAGATTTTTTAAAAAAGAGATTTTCTAGAAACAAGATTTTAATAAATCGAAATTTCTCACCCCATCCCATTTCAACTACGGTAGCAGAAAATCAGAGAAAGATACTCCAACTCTTGCTTGTAATATTATTTCTCCTCCAATTATTTTCTTTAGCCAAGTCTACACATATATTTACATATTTATATTCAAAAGGACAGTAGACTTTAATTATCGTTCAAAAATAAAAAATTATATTTCTTTTTTGGGAAATCTGTTTTGGGAACTTCCTTTTATACGCTACAAGGCCCAGAAATTTTACAAACTAAAAAGGTCGCGTTTTTAAAGGGGTTATATAAGGGCTTTTTAAAGGGCTCAGGTTTGATTTATCTAAAATTCAATTTACAAATTAAAAATATTTTTTGAAAAATTACGATATTTTAATAAGGCCCCAATAAATTGAATTAAAAATTGTGAGCAATAAAATAACATTATTAAAAAATTTTCAATTTTAGACTCTGCTAATTCTAAGTTACTTTACTTGCCAGTTACGATAGGTGCCACCAAAACCTAATTTAAATAATTATAAACTTTTACTAAAACTTTAGATTTAATTAAAATCCAATATATGAACCAGTTTTCAAAATATATCAATTGATTTAGGTGACATCTATAGCTAAATTAATTTCGCCTAAAAGTAGTCAATTTTTTCAGAAATCTTGTAAGTTCGATTACATATTTGAAGTCACAAAAGTTTATTTATTTATTTAGGTATTACAAATCATAAATTATAATGCAATATTTTAAGGCCATCGGTTACTAAGAATATTATAGGATACTATTATTAAATTATACTAAATTATATCTTTATTTATATTTTATTAATTATATTGTACTATTATTTTATTTGATTGAAAGGGGATCGAAATTCACAAGAGTTTTTAAACTCAAGAAATAATATTTGAATGTTTTTTGAAACATGTTTGTTTAGAAAATGTCTACAAAATTAAACAAGACCTCTAATAAATTTAAATATTTTATAATTTTTAGGATTTAAAAAAAGTATGACGTTCTTTATAAAAATCTTTTGTTGTGTTGTTGTAGAATTAAAAATGTTTAAATGTAATCTACTTACTTTTAAATTAAAACTACATGAAATATAAATTAATTTGTATATATATTTATTCTAATTTGCATAAATACTTACTATTTTTGAAACTAATTTATGTTTATAATCCTCCAAAATTCTTTTAATTAAGAACTCAAACAAATTACTATAGATTAATTAATTTAATATAATTTTTACTAATGAAAAGGATTCCCTAATGTGCTTATAAATTTTGGAACTTTGGAACTTTTTTCATTGGGATCTTTTTCATAGAGTCTTATACTTTTATACCAAAATAATATACAAAATAAAAAATCAAAATAGAAAATCAAAATAGAAAATCTAAAAAAAAAAACTATATTGATTGATAGGTCAATGTGTGTAAAACATTTGCACAACAAATACATCGTCCCTGTCAAAATATTTAATTTTCAGGAATTTATTATAATTTTTTTTTTGGTTTGTTTTTTGTTGCTGAGGTCTTATTCCCTTTTTTCGCCTTCCTATTTTTTTTTTTTATTTTTTTAAATTGATGAACTCAATTTTTAAATATTTGAAATTCAAAAAATATACACACATATACACATGAAAAAAAGATCAATATATAAAGTTCATTCATTTTATGTGGAGGTGGCGGGTGGAAAAGTTTGGTAATAAAAAGATTTTTAGGATATAAAAATTATACAGGAATTTTTATGTTGCGGAAGGATATTGATAAATTTTGTAAAAAAATAAAAATAAAAAGAAAAAAATTATAATACATAATATGGATTATGGAAAATACTATTTTAAATTTGAGGAAATTGTAAATGATGTCAAATATTTAGATAAAATTAGAATACTTTACTATATGGTCGAATTGGTAAATGTCGAATTTTTTTTTGTAGTTTTATTTTGGAAAAATAGTTTTTTTGAAAATAGTTTTTTTTTTTTTGAATTATTTTTATTCATTCTTTTGTTTGGTGAAAATGAAACTTTTTTAGAGTAAATACATGGGATTTCGGAAAATTATATGTATAATATTTTAAATGTAAATATATGTATACAAGTATGTTTTTTTTTGTTTTTTGATAAAAAAAATGGATTTATTTATAGTTGAATATTGTATTATATATTATATTATTGTGTATAGTATTTTATTTATATATATATATATATATATCTATATGTTTATTATAATGAACTATACATTACATTTTATTTTATATAATTTAAAGTTAATAATATATTTTATAAAAAAGTTTTAAATAAAATTTTGTTTTTCAATTTTATTGAAATTAAATAAAAGGTGTATATCTACTAATCAAAGTTGTTTATTAGATGCATTTTTATTTAAAATATATGTTATTTGAAAATTATTGGAATTTGGTAAATAAAACTATGTATTATATAATTATAGTTTTTTATGTCCATATAAAGGTTTGATAATAAGTATATTTAAGTCCAGAGTTGTTTGAAACACTTTGTATTAATTATATACTGAAGTATTAATATATAAATATACATATTATATACTCGTATGTGAATGTAATCAGGAGTATAACAGTTAGTTAATTAATTAAGTTCTATTATATTAATCTAATATAATTTCAGTAATTTTTTTTTAAATTAAAATTCTTGTATTCGGGTTATAATTTCCGAATTTTGAAATAAATGTTTTTGAAATTTAATAATTTGGTTTAGGTCTATATTTTCGCCTATAAGTACAATCTTCTTCTTCAGCTGCTAATCCTTACTGTAGACTTGCAATGATTTTGACATACTCTTCTTTGCATTGGCATTATGTACTAATTTTTCTATTGTGTTAATACCGGTCCAGTTTCGGATGTTTATAAGCCACGACATTTGTTTTTACCTATCTTTCTCTTGCTTTCTTTTTACCTTGTATTATTAACTGGAGTAGTTCATATTTAGGACCTAACTATGAACTCTATCTGTGTACGAAATTTTCAATATTTTTCTGAAACACCATACATTTCAAACGCCTCTTATTTGTTTAACGCCGTCACTTTTAGTGTCCGTTTGATCTAATTAATTTTACTTCTCTTGTATTAAGATTTATGTCGTTCATTTTTTAGAAAATCGTTAGGCTGTTTCTTGTGAAGCAGATGTCTAACTCCATTTTTTTTGGAAGGGTTAGGGTCAGTTTTGACTGCGCACGTGTTGTTGTATACCTATTTTTTGTCGTCTTGTCTTACTACACCGCTGAAATATATGCTTTAATAAAATTAAAGATGTTTCTAATACTCTCATGCGATTCTAATACGATCTTTAAGTGTCCTTACAGCGATATATCACCGATTCGCATGTCTCTGCTTTCGTAGTTCAGATGTTAGCTCTAAAATCTACACTAATCACCAATATTTTTCATATGCGCAACCTTTTCTTGGTTAAATTTTTAAAAACTTTATATATTAATTATTTTAAAATTAAATTTTAATTAATTAAACTTGCATTAATTAGTTAAATGATTAATTATTAGTTTCTTATTAATTAACAAAAAACCCCTAATCACAATGTTATCTGTTTAAATCGTGAACTTTACTAAAATACAATTTTTAATTAACGTCTAAATATTTTAATATAAAAAAAAGCTTATCTGCTAATTTAAAGTTTTAATATGTGTACAACAAGATATAGTTTGTAATTAGTTTATAAACTGTAATAAAGTTTTTTTTTATAATATTTTACACTGTATTTTATTAATTAAAAATTTTTTTTTTTAAAAAGTTAGTGTTAGAATAAAAAACAAACTTTTTTTTTTAATTATATATTGTATTAAATTTTTTCATCAGTTTTAAATATTTAATATTTAGTTAAAATTTTACTAAATAGTTATTTTTAATTAAATTTTTTTATGACACGAATTTTTGGCATTACAGTTTAGTTGTAAGGATTTTTTTTTGTATTATTTGTATTAATTATAGTAAATGATATTAAAATTAAATACTCCATTTAAAAAGTAGTCATTATTAATATTTTAAATTGTAGTTTTTACATAGTATTTATATTTAAAATGTAGATGAAACTTAAAAGGATGGATGATTAAAGTTCATTAAAGTAAATTAGATGGAAGTGGAAGCTTTAATTGTCAAACAACTGAAAACTACAAACTAATTGCTTTATGAAATAATGCTAATTTAAAATATAGTAGGTTATCAAAGTTTAGTCATGCACTCATACCCCGTCATCGTGACGCATACTCACAAAAAAAGCGAAGGATGGTAATTCGCAAATACATGATACTTTTCAAAACATTCAACTTTGTAATTGTAATTATTTTGGGATAAATCTACAATGTTTCTACCCTATCCTAAAATAAATATTGTTCCGATTTAAAATATCGTTTCGGAACTTTATTCGAATCAAATTTTTATGTCGTTCTTTTTGGAACTTTAATCAGAAAAAAAAAAAAATTATGTTCCGGTGTAAAATAAAGTTCCTTATGCTTTTACAATTTTTGAAAAAATCACAAAAATTAAAAGTCCCCCGCTTCTTGGAACACAGTAACCGGATCGATATAATTTAAAAAAAGTAGTCCCCCTTTTTTTAGTAGAATCTAAATACAGTAAGGAAAATTTAAAAAAAAAAACGACTCTTAAGTTTGCCCAAACCAATAGTCCTCAAAAATTGTGGTGTCTCTTTTGGGAAATTTTCCTTTTCCAAATCTTGTATGCCCTTAAATTTTTTTAAAGATGCTGTTCCCATACACATTAAAGATATAATTCGAAATTTTTTTAATATAAATATATGTACTTCAATACATAATGTGATATATTATATCTATTTTTAACAATCCCTTGCGTTCTAAGGAACTGTCTTCAATGTAAATTCATTAACTTTTTTAAAAAAGTAACATATTTGCCAATGTGCATATTATTTGTTTAAGTGTCGGTAGTATGCTAAAGTTTGGACTTTTAAAAATTAAAATCCCAACTTCTTATTATCTTTCATAATATTTGAGGAGGTACAAGGTTTTAAATCCAAAAATACTGAATTGAATACTGATATTAATTAAAACTGTTATTAAAAATATCTGTTAAACTATTATTAAAAATCACGAATTTTTTATAACTTCAACTTAAGATATTACCTTTTTCCCATGTCCCAGCTAATTCCAAGTCATCTTACTTAAAATAGGTGTCGCCACAACCTAATTTAAATTATTTAAAATAGTACTAAAATTTAAGAATTAATTAAAAACCAATACACGAACCATTTTTAAGAATATATCAATTAGCTTAGGTGACATCTATTGACAGTCTACGTTCGCCTTAAAGTAGGCAATTTTTTTTTAGAAATCTGTAATTTCGTAAATTTTAAATCAAAGCGTTTTTGATTGAAATATCCGAGGAAATAAATAATATTAGATACTTATTAATTTAAATAATTAATAATTTACATAAATATATAAAAATTATAAACAAATATGGATCGAATTAATTCTAAAAAGCTTTAAAAATAGAAATAAGCGTTTATTGTCTTTTGAATTTTTATGGAGATATAAATGGAATGTTTAAGAATATTAGAATATATTTTTCTTTTAAATTTAAACTATTTTATATAATTAATTAATTATTTAGTAATAATAATATTTATTATATTTAATATATTTAAATATTAAAATTTTGTCTTGATGCTTACTAATAAAAATTTCTATCTGAAACTAAAATAGTGGGGATTTTATGGCTTCATAACATTATTATATGTCCACTTCAAATTTCTTTTGAATTAAATTTCATTTAAATAGTATATTATATTATTTAATATATATATATACTGTATAGCTTTTCTTATTTTCATTATGCACATTTACTCAAAAGAACATTAATAAATAATTATGTTGCCAATATTGTTCTGATTTTTTTTTTTTTTTTTTTGAAATAATTAATGTTAAATTTGTAAAATATTAATACATGTACTAATTATTTTTCAGCGAAATACATTTATTAAAATTTATTATAACTAGTTTATAGTACAGACCAATATAGTACAAAACCAAATTTATAATGAATAAATGTAATAATATAAATTAATACCGACTTTAATATTAAAAAATATATATATATTAAAACAAAAATTTAATACTTTAAACTGATTATAGACTATAGTATCTAAAGCCTTTATACAGACTTCATTCATAAGAATTCATTTTAAATTAAAATTTTTTATACTTCTATATACATATTGTATGAAAAATACTTTCGTAATTTTACTTTTATAGCAATTTTAATTTTCGGAATTTTTGGAATCAAAAAAATGTACATATTTTCACTATAATTTATATAAAAAGATATTAATTAATGAAAATATTATAAGGTTTTTATGCCAATGTATAAATACCATGTAAATAGTTATTAATTAAAAGCGCATTCATTTATACCTATTCCTTTAGTTATGAACTATGATGAAATAAATCCAATAATATGATACTTT